>VXAB01006968.1:130731-176115 GCA_013399175.1 Odontophorus gujanensis
ACATAACTAGCAATAGAACTAGAGGGAATAGCCTCAAGCTGCATCAGGGGATATTCACGTTGGATGTTAGGAAAAATTTATTCTCTGAAAGAGTGGTCAGGAGCTGGAACGGGCTGCCCAGGGAGGTACAGGAGTCACCATCCCTGGAGGTGTTCAAGAAACATTTAGATGTTGTACAAACAGACACGGTTTAGCAGGGAAATACTGGTGGCAGACGGACAGTAGGACTGGATAATCTTAGAGGTCTTTTCCAACCTTGGTCATTCTACGACCCACTGTCACTACTCTTGAAACACACCATCTACTGCCTCATTGTACTCCTATGCACAGTTTGGTCTCCACAAATGTTCAGTAAGCATGTCAGTGGGTGCCATTTTTTCTGCATGAAGGAATTCAGTGACACACCTTTGCCTCATATGCACTTCCATGTCAGATACTATTTTGTCAGACTGCCCCTCTGCCACAATCTGTTCCATGGTAACAACACATAACAGGATACTGGGGGGGAAGGTTCAACACCTACTGTCTTACCACCAACATCCACCTCTGATGTCATGGGTCAACATAATAAAACAGGAGACATTACTTTCGGAGCAGCTCTCATAGAATGAGTAATCATCTACAATACAGATAATGATAACAAAGCAGAAGAATAGTGGATTTTTTCCCCCTGTTGGGGAAAAGCATCATTTGGAGAATTTACAACAATTTAGTTTAGCCATTTTAAAAGCTGACATTGTACAATTCTGGTGAAGCTTTACAGTGATAACACTAGGAACAGCATACAGAACCTCAAAGTTACTAATTGCTTATTTATGTGGTAAGTGACCGAAAGCAGTATGATAAATGTGCTCCACTGTGTTACGGTTTTATGTTCCTTACATAGCTTATAAGAAATTAAACCATAAAGGCATATCTTATTTATTACACAAATGAACTAATCTGAACACAGGTAAGGAGAACGGAAACTTTCACAGCACTTCACCTTGAGATCATTAGTGCTATAAATACAGTTGCAATGTATTTGATAGAGAGGTGAAAAATGTTAAGAACTTTGATGCAGAATTTCAGTGGAAAATAAATTAATAGGATTAGCAGTGAATTATTATATATGAGAGGTATGACTACCAACACTGAAATTATTTTTGACAAAATGATAAAATGAAAAAATCTGACAGTATTATCCGGTAGTATAAAAGTAGTTACGTTGTGCCCGCAGGGGTTTATTTATTGCTAAGATAGACAACAATAGTTAAAGTGCACTGAATAAATTGTTTTATGAAGGAAGATAGAATAGATTGCAATGATACACGGATTCATATGATGGTTCATTTGTACAGGGCAACAGAGTTCAGTCACCTGAAAGGAAAATAAGCTTGTAAAAGGCCATTTCCCTGCGGCAGGAAATTGTGTTGGCTTTGCAGTGAGGTTTGTTTACAGTCAGCTTGGAAACAGAGTTTTAATGCCTTTTAGAACTGCATGTGCATCAGAGAGAAAAATTAAATATAAAATATTACTTTGAAATGGAACTGTCACCAGTTCACAAACGTAACTGAACTTCTACGTGGCTACTGAAATTATTCGCCTATTTACACTATTCAAATCCCATTCCAAACAACTACCCGATATGCTCTTTGCTGGACAAATAGAAGATTTTGAAATGTAGGACCTGAAATAAACACTTTTACAACCCTTTTATTTGCCCCTGAAATATAGGCTTATTATTTTTGAAGGTTGCTTGCCTTGCTTTTTTGAAAGAAGAAACATAATCTTGTTAGCCTTTGCTGCTATATTATAGAAATGGGAATTCACAAATAAGTAATTCCAGTTATGTATTTAAGCTTTAAAAAAAAATCCCATTACCTTTTCAGAAAATTTCTTTAAGAGATGCCTAGGACTTACTTATCATAGTATCTCCAGAAATAGTTTTCTTAACATCTGTTTCAGTACAAACAGAACTTTTTATTTATTTAATTTTCCAACCACACATTTACTACTGTTTGTAGTCTGTTACTTCAGGTCTAACAGTTTTGGAGGAACCCTAACAAACACTCATACACCTTCAGTCTTGTTGCAAGTCTTACTGTTTTGTTATAAATTCATCCCCACATAATGCTTGGAATCTAAATTTAAATAAACTCCTCCCTGTGATTGAAAAATATCCACAGATTTTTGTATTACTCAATTCTTTACTTACCTGAAAGTCCTTCTCCTCTAGAATCTCCTTCCGCCACCTGACAAGGAAGGCAGCACAGACATACAAGTGGAAGTGAGAAAAACCCTCTGGTTCAGACTAGGAGAAAATAAAAGTAATTAAGAAAAAACATCATTACAATACATACTTCTAATTAAGATACAGTCCAAGTGTACTTTTATGACGTCCACTGCTAGCTACATGTGTCACCTAAATCACTTTCTATTACTATCACAAATATGATTGTATTTTACCTGTGACAAACTTATTCATAACTATAACCAGAACTAAGGTGAAGTATGAATTTAATTCCCATACTTAAACTCATTCTTTACAGATGTTTCTCCCATTTCTGATGTTATTCTGTTACTGTACTATCTACACTGTGTCATGAACATCATCATCTCCATTACTAAGATTACTGTAGCTCTATTTGAAATTAATAGCTTTTTCACTACAAATTCCTCCATAGTAAACTACAAGAGCACTTTAAAACTATGGTTTTAAGTTATTAGAAGTTAAAATGTAAAGTTATTATGGTTTTTAGTTATTAAAACCAAAACTTGGTATAATAATATATCTGTTTTATTTCTATCAAACTGAGAAACACACAAGATTTAAAATACTCCACATGGCATTTGTATCAGCACAATGAAGTAACTTTACTGCAGCCACCAGAGGAGAAGGAAAAACATCCTCCATCTCCTACTTGTCCACCCCTGGCTGAGAGAAGTGCACTGCAGGGGTTGGTACAAACACCATGTGAGCAGCTGCTGAAAGTATAGATCATACTGTCCAAATCATTAAGTCATGAAAAGAGATAATGTCTATTATTTTCAGGAAAGTTTTAAATTTAAAACTGCTGTTAGTTAATGTTGGAAGTAGAAAAGGAAGATTTTGATCATAATATCTTTTGATAACCTTTCCCATGCTAGGAGAATTATACATGAATAACACAGTACGTTAGCACTATGTAAAACCCCAGAACATACAAAGCATATGGTAATTTTGACTAGAACTCTCCAGAGTTTGTCTTCATCAAAAAGATGTCCAATTTACAATATTAAAGCTATCATTTTACAGAATCGTGTACTTATTATGATCCTCCTGAAAAATCCACATCTTCTATTTTAGTGCCAACATTTCTGTTGGGATGGAGATCTACCATATGTAAAAGTGTAAACATATCTCAAAAAGCATACTTGAAAGAGAAGTGGTGCTACCACTTCTTCAGATATTATGATGGCAATATTTAAATTATTAAAGATAACTCTAAAAACACAGAAAGCCAAATCAATAAAACAACCCTCTTCCTACTTTATTCTGTAAATTCAAACAACACACTGTATATTTTTAAATTCAGTCTTTGACAACAATCTTTTATAACCAAGGCACAAACAACAATCTTTTATAAAATTTTCTTTGAAAGGATGAAAAAATATTTTAAAATGTTTAGAATCCAGTCTAGAAACAATAACTATGTTCTAGTTTTTCTCAGCAGTGTATTACAAGCAATTTCTCACTTGTAAAATGAATTTTAGAGATGTCCTTTAAAGTAATAGCATTTATCCATATGTGAGAAGCTTCTGGGTTTCTCCAGAATACACAAAATAGTCTCACAGAAGTCACAATCTTTCCCTAATTTGGAAAGCAAGCAGGGTAGTGAAGTCCAATGAAAAGAGAGTTCTTAAGACCAACTCAATGGCCTGTGCAAGAAAACATCATCACATCCACATCTGAACAGCATCTCTTACTCTGAAGGATATTCTGCCACTGGTGAAGACTATCCGGTATGTTAGGAACAAGAACAGTAACAAAGAAGAGAGAAAACGGTGACACTGCTTGGTGAACTAGCTTCTGCATTCAGACCTCCTTCAATGAATGGGTATCCCAAGAGAATTCCACCAGCCTTATCATTTCCAGCCAGAGAGGAAGGAGGAAAATGGCAGCTACAGAACAGAGGCCAATAAAAGTGAGTAGAGACTCCTGAACAGATACAGGGAAGTACAGAGATACTGGAAATACAGAAAAGAGGAAGACTACTCTTGAAGATGAAGCAGAAGACTGAGTAGTCTGTACATATGAAAAATTCATTTAAAATAATAATTATTAATTAGTATAGCTTATGTTTTAGATTATTTGCTATTGTAGTAAAAGGAAATAAAGATTTATATTTCTTTAATGACGTGATATGAGCAAGAAGGAGGGAACAGAAAGGAATTTGCTCTGGTATTAACATATTCATTAACTTAGCTTTTTTCTCCCCACTCTCCTAAGAATATATGAGTTCTTGAAATGTGTAGGGAAGAAGGAAAGAAGATTAAAGAAAACTGTCTGAGTTTCAACAGGGACACGTGTTGAGTACTGCATTTTGGTCACAACATCCCCAGGCAACACTACAGACTTGGGGAGCAGCGGCTGGAAAGCTGCCTGACAGAAAGGGACCTTGGTGTAATGATGGACAGGGCAACAAGGCTTGTGAAGGGCTTGAAGAATATGCCCTATGAGGAGAGACTGAAGGAACTGGGGCTGTTTAGTCTGGGGAAGAGGAAAATGAGTGGAGACCTTACTGGTCTCTTCTAATACCTGAAAGGTGACTGCAGTGAGAGTGGGGTTGGTCTCTTCTCACTGGTGACAGGACAAGGGGAAATAGCCTCAAGTAGCACTGGGGAGGTTCAGGTTGGATATAAGGAAAAACTTCTTTACAGAAAGGGTGGTTGAGCACTGGAATAGGTTCACCAGGGAGGTAGTTGAGTCATCATCCCTGAATGAGTTTAAAAACCGTCAGGATGTGGTGCTCAGGGACATGTTTAGAGGTAGGTTGTTAGAGTTAGGGCAGTAGTTAGTTTGCAGCTGGATGATCTTGAAAGTCTTTCCAACCTGAGCAATTCTATGATTCTATCGGAAAATTAAAATGCTACCTTCAAAGTAAATTACAGGAGCTATTGTCAAAATTGTTAATTTTGCTGTTGCACAAACTCACATAATAGAAATGGTAGAGGTAGTCAAATTAAATCATCATAGTATTATTTTGTTCTCGTAATAACCTAAGATTCAAATTCTGGCCCAAGAATTTAGCCTGTTATCATACAGCAATGAGAATTCTTCGGTAACCACAAAGTCAAGATAAGTGGCTTAAAAATACTAGTGGCAGATATGCTCATACCTGTAAAAATGGAAATAGAAAATGATTTTGAAAAATTGCAGAAAAATATCTGAAAGTACAGAAGAAATTTTTTTCTCCAGCCTCTTTTTTTTTTCCCCAATACAATTTTCTTCAGCTCCTTTAAATGAAACCAAATAGGTTTAAACATGCAATTTATTAGAGAAAAAATGCATATGTCCCTATAGGTTTAAAAACTCATCATGCTTCAGACATTAGCCTAGGCTACAAAGTATTTCCAATGGATAGTTTCAGACAGTTTTGGAAATTGAGTAAAACAGCTAACGCATAATTGCCTTTTCTAACACCTGCTACCTATTATACTTCTCTATTTGTAGCTTTTGAAGTTATGAACAGTTTGATCTCTAAATGTACAGAAATAGGGAGTACAAGCTAAAAGCTATTTAAAATCAAATGTAAACAATGACCTTGATTTAAATATTTTAGCAAAAGATCTCAAGACAGATGTACAACCTTCCAGAAGACTTATTTTGAACATATTGCAGACGATTCAGGGCACATTATCTAAGTACCATCTGTCATTATCAATAAAAATCATTTCGGTTGTTAACATCACAAATATCTCATTGCTCTGCAAATGCTGGATCTCCTCTACAGCTGAAATGAAAGGCGCTCTTTATACTGCACTCCCCTAACTTCCTTATTTAGACAATCACTGAAAGAATGCAAATTTTGCTGCATGACAGGACTGATTATCATCTAGCCAATGATTAGTCTAACCTGCCTCCCATACCCTGGATGCCTCAGTGTTTAGGGAGGATAGGCACATTTGCAGAGGGTAAACATAATACATGATTATTTTTGAAGCACTCAGAATGATTAAAGCTACAAAACTGTGTCTGTGTTAGGTAATAAAATACCACATTTAACACTCACATAATGGTTCAGGATTAAGGACTTCTAAGCGTTTTATGGTTACAGATGAAGTAACTTTACATAACTCATCATTCTTGCTACGTAAGCAAGAGTAGACAGTTTAGATATAAACAGGCTAAAGTCATTTCACTCCAAATACCCAGTATTTTCCTTAGATTTAAGAGAAAAAGTAGGATCAACATAGAAGGTCAGACGTGCTGGCTGTTCCTCTGAGAATCATCTCTCCATCACCTGGGAGATCTATCCTCCTAGGCACCGAATCAATTCACTCCAAACCAGACTCAGAGCTCCAGTCCAAGAAGCAATACCGCACCAGTCTACTGTTAAGAGGTCCATCTACATTTATCATGACTTATTTTTCCAAAGATTTTTGCAACTTTGAGTTTTGTTTTGCAGCAAAGAATTCCAAATATATGCTATACAGCGTGTCTGTATTTAAACGGCCACCTGCTAATTCTATTCAAAGCAGTTCAGTTATCTCAATTAGAATACGAACAACCCCTTCCTATTCACTATCTTCATTCCATTAATCCCTCCCTTTGTAACTCCAGCATCTTCCCTGTCTCTTCTGTACATTAGAGTTCTTTTTTTGTCCATCCCACAAGTCCTTACGTACAGGTTCTACTACCTTTACTCAGGACTCTTAAGCACCTTTCCCTGTAATTCTCTATTTATGAAATAGGGACCAAAAGGTATACATCAAGTAAGAAGCAGACAGGACATAAACAAAGAGCTGAATAATGATATATTGTTCTCCTTTCCTAATAATTTCTAGCGTTTATTTTTATTCTTCTCATCTGCTTCTAAGTTGGCATTTTCCCCTTGTGTTGGAGTGTAGAAAACTATCTTGAATCTAGTAGTTGCACAGATAAAGTTAGGATTTTTCCAAACACATGTACAATATCACTTTATATTTGTCCTCATGGAATTTCACCTACTATTTACTGCCTGACTGTTTTTAAGAACATGAAGTCCTGCAACTCCTTGCTGTCAATGTTTATTACTCTGAAAAACTCAGTATTATCAGCAAACTTTGTGGTTTCATTCCTCCATCCCTTTCCCCATCACTTAAATTGAAACTGCTAAAGTCTCATCAAAACCGGTAGATTACATGCAATTTTCCTTAATTTTGAAACCTGCCTGTTGATTCATGCCATCTGTTTCCTAGCTTTCAGACAGTATCCATACAAGGGCAATTCCTATAATTCCACCGGAAAGTTATAAAAATGCTTATTAAAAAGACTTATTAGCATTCAGTTAGCACATTTTGTTTCACTCTAACCCCAAGGAGATTGTCCCAAAAGTAACAAGTGAACAACAGCACTTGTCTGAACTGAACCTAATCCAACAATAAACACAGCAACAAAGTTGAATCGTTTAGTTTTTAAAGACAAAACAAATCACACCCTTACTTACAGATAGGACCTGAAAGCAGCTGCTTCTAATTCAAACACACATCAACTAATCTGAAAATTCATGCATTTGTTTTACCTTGTCATTAAAACCCAATCTTATCTAAATAAAGTACACAACACTTCAAAAAGTAATGGTATTTCCTGGTCCTAACAACAATTCAGAAGTATCCTATACAGGATTTTAAAAAATCCTTTGCAAGAACTGTGTTCCCATTTCCTATATCTGCTACGAATGTTTCAAAATGTATCTTACGAAGTTATATAAACTTTGGCAGATTTATGCTGAAAATTGAACGACAGGCCAGTTTTCATAAAAATTAGTAGCTGGCCTCTCCAATCTGGTTAACAACAACTTGGCAACTGTTCCCAGAAGAAAATTTGTGCTATAAATTTCTGCTGTTAAATCCCAGCCACAAGGAATGCAGATCACCACTGAACTATTTTTGGGTCAATATTTTGCCTCATAAGAATGTTGTATAATGCATGCAAAATTCATGGTATTCAATCAATATAGAATAAAAAAAGATGCTATTGAACACTATTTGCTTGATTTGATTGAACTACTATATTAAGAAGCATCTTTCATATAGCTTTCCACAGTAGCTTTTATTTTGAGAACAAAGTTTAAATTCTTTTCACTTGCTAACATGTTCAGTTCAAATAGAATTAAAAATACCCAACCTCAGGTGTGTATTTGACTTTCTGTCCTAGCTTTTCGAAAAAAAAAAGTGTGGGAGGAAAAAAACAATAAAACAGTGTTTCTCATGTGGCTCAACGTGATTGATTTAAAGCATTCATCATGAATGGTATAGGATGTCAAGTGGAGTCTTGGTCAATGAGGTACCTCCACAACCAGTACCAAAACGTGTTTTTCTTTTACAGTTACTTTTCTTCTCATGGGTATTTAGAAAAGATAGGCAAACAAGGCATTTTCCTTGCAGAATGCCTTTGATACAAAGATAATGCTGAACTCTACATGAGAGAAAAATTATATTCTGAAACACATATTTCCAACACTACTTTGAAAAGAACCTACCTAAACATAGGCATAAGAAATACACACAATTAAACTACCAGAAAGTATGTTGATTTCTTTTATGTAATTTGTCATGTCAACGAGTTCTTTCTCAGATGCAGTGAAGAATGACCACTGTTTGTCAATGACATTAGTTGTACTTTGTACTTACTGGGAAAAAAAAAAATTATATCTGCTGCTTCGAATTTCTACAAAGCAAAAGGGAACCATAATGGCTATGGGTAGGCATTACATAACAAGAACAGGGGTGCATCAACACGAGCATGAAATTCTCTGCAATTTTAAGTGCCAACTAACAATATAATGGTGAGGGATGATACATAAATATCCTAGCGAATATACATAATTTTGTTTCCTCTAGTAAGATGAAATAAATTGTTTTCTGCAAGTTTTTCTTCTGTGCAACTATTTAAGATCAAAAACTTCAGCAACAATAATTAATGGATCTATTCTACGAAGGTACCAGTTCATTAACAAATGACAATCACATAACATTACAAGCCTCATCAACAAAACCAGATAATTTACACAGTTTAGGTTTTAGAAAGTAGTTGATTACTTGCGGTTCTATTTTCTTCTGTTTACTAGACTTAAAGAACCAAGTATTTTGTCTAGAGCCATTAATATGGCATCTAAGTATTTTACCAAGTCAAGGCACAGCATAATCGCTTGAAGCAGAGAGTCCCTCAGCAATTAACAGTGAGCATCAATACACTCTTCATTTCTTCCAACTGAAAGCACACATAAGCATACAGAGTATTTTATTTCTTGCATGATGAAGCTGAAGAATGCACTTCCCCAGGTATACCCCTGGTCCTAGGCATTTTCCATTGCAAAAGCCTTGGGTACTCAGAACATATAAACCAGAAGAGGATATGAGGACGTGACACATGACACTAGACGCAGTCCTTTCAAAAACGTACACATGCCTGAAAAATCTAGCCCTCTGGCTATTTTGAGGAAATTCATTTTATATCCTTAATTTACCTAGATGCCCCACACTGTAACTTAAAATCCTTCCTGGAAGTAGGGTCTGAGCCATTCTTAAAAGGATGAGGTACAGTGAGATGAGGATAAAAGCAAAACTGGAAGACCAGGAGCCCCCCAGCACAATGAAGTTTGAGAAAATCTTTTCTAAAACGTGAAGCTTTTTTTTTTTTTCTTTTTTAGTGGGTTAGAAGACTGATTTAAATCAAAATTCTCAGACAAAACATTTTCAAGAACATGCATGTTTGGGATATCAGAGCCTTAAGTCTTCTTATATCATAAACTAGGCTTATAACTGGGTTTCAATTATTCATAACTGTCCAGCTGGAAAGAAACTTGTTTTGAAGTCTTCTGCTAATTAAGACCACATTCATTACATCTGAAATCATTAATTTAATTTGATTTTTTTATCAAGTTGTGACATGACACCAATTATTTGCAAAATGTGGTGGAAAAAAATAAAAGCTGCATTGCACTGAAATAAAAACAGATTTATCCACATAATTATTCTTAAAGATATGCTTTACCTTTACAAAGTACATAGCTAAATTCAGATCATTAGTAAAAACATGGTGCAACTCATTTAATGCTGAAGAACTTTGCTTTAAAGCAAAATATTTTCATTCAAATATTATCCTGCTTTAGGCAAATACTGAAAGTACAAGCACCATTTATGAGCACTTTTTCACCTGAGACAAAAACTTCTCAAGATCATGTGAATCAACATCAGATCATGCCACCTCCACAGGCTGCTTTTAGAAGGTAAAGGTGCACAAATAACCAGTGTGACTAATATTTACTAAGCTAATTCCTGATTTCACATTTTAAATTTCTAAACTATTCACCTCATGTATAATTCTAATTATTTTTGCCATTCATTCCCTTGATGCTGGGAAATTAATTAATGGATGCAATAGAGAAACTGTCAGCATTGCTTAAATACAGTTTCAGCATTGGCTTCATTTACATGTAGCCTTTTATTCTAAACAATAGGGCTGCTGATTTTTTTGTATTAAATTGTTAGTTCATTAAGATGAACACAATGGTATTCTCTTCTGCAGATATTTACTGGTTATCACATTTTGCTGAAATACGTAATCCGTGATCAAGACAGCCACTAGAGCTTTTAGCCTCAGAATTTCAAAGATACTGAAAGTTGTACAGTAGTTGCATAACTGCTTGATAACTGGCTATAGCTTTATCGTATTATTAGCTTTAATAAAAGTTATTAAATTATTCAGAGTATAACTGTAAAGTAAGAAGTGTTAGATCATTACCTCACAACTGAAAAAAAAACATTGAATAACCATACAAATGCATACCCCATTTAGGCCAAAAGACTAAACTGAAAGAAACAACATCTAAATAACAGTATTAAAAACTAACACTTGCTTATTTCAACTTCTCAGAAAATAAAATATTCTTACCAGCACACTATAAGAATGTATTTCAAAGATATCCTCTCACTGGTGCTAGGCCACACATCACTTCCAGATACAGAGGCAATGCTCAGCTTCTGGACAGAAGTTGGTATAATGATTGCAACAAACACTGAAATTAATAATTATGGCTCATTTGAGAAGGCTACACACGAGGATGCAGAGCCTCCTCCTTGGAGGTCTTCAGAAGCCACCTGGACGTAGCCCTGGGCACCCTACTCTGGATGAACAGAAACGCTGCAATTCTTAAATACTCAGTTGTAAAATCAAAGTAACGTTAACTCAAAATAATATGTAAATATTTTGGGAAGATTTCCAATTAGATCCTGAACAGAAAACAGCATTTGTATCAGCACGCCTTGTGTTGTCTACAAAGAACAGTTTTCTAATCTAATAGAGCCTTCCAAGCTTAGCCATGACATACAGTCAAGAATACAACAAAAGGTTTTCAGCTCAACTACTATGAAGACAGTCAAGATACCACACTTTTGTTTTTAATAACCTTCTCTTACCATTAAACCACATTACAAACCTAGCAACAAAATCTTTAATTTCCAATCACCAGCATTTCTCTAGAGACCAGGAAATAGTTGGAATCAATATTTTCCTCTATTTGCTGGCCTAGAAAAAAGTGAACACTTATTCAAGAAAATACTGCTTTCTTGCAGAGCAATGCTTTTTGATTCAGTCTCTACCTGAATGGATGGCAATTTTCCTGAATGTTCAATCTCATATCATGACAATGATCTAATTGCAGCTTTTCATGACCACATGACTGCTTAACAATATTCTTTGGCCTTTGAGCTTTGTGCTTCATTCAGATGCTACTAAAACTATCATACTGATAATGCCACAGAACCTGAAGTATACAGCTGCTGAATGCAGCAGTATCTTAACTGTCACTGATTAGAGAGAAGTATACCATCTGACATTAGTCAGCTGCTTTTCAGCTCCTTCCAGCACACAAGCTCTATAGCAGTGATTGTATAAAACTGCAGCCTTATAAAAGTGTGGATGTCAAAAGCAACTGAGAAGCCAACACCATTACTCATTCCAAGTATTCGCTCAATATCGCAAATGGAAATGTTAATAATGCATGTATTTTAATTAAATTCATTAGACACTTAATAGCTATTGCCAGGAGCTTGATCTTGTCTGAATGAAAAAGATAAGCTGCTTCTTACCAAAACAGTTAATACAAAAGGCTCATCAAGCTGATACAATAAAAAGAAATCCTCTTCAGACTATTTCTACTTCCATCCATCAACTGATTTTTACAGAAACAGAATAACAGTGATGACAGGGTGTAGCTTTGCTGAATTCTGATCTGAATGAGAAACCCACTGTATGTAATTGACTTAAGCACAACTTTATTAGTTCCAACAAAATTATTTTCTCTCAGTAACATTACTTTCTCAAGATGTTAAGGTGGCTCAATAGATGCCATAGCTTCCTTAATTCTTAAATTTCTCTCAGGGCATTCATTGAACCAAGAGAAGCTCCCTGATTCTAATCTTCTCTAAATGCTGAAAGTTAAAACATGATGGAAAGCAGAACAGTCAAGTCAAAGTCGGCATTAACAGTCAGTCTTTGCATTTGTATCACTGATTAAAGACTGCAACGTGAAACAAAGTCTTGTGTGAGAATGGCAACACACCTGCAGAGTTGTTGCAGTTTGTTTTAGCAAGATTCCCTAGAGCATAACACTAACAGCGTAAATCTCATCTCTGAAAACCAAAAGAAGAGCCCTGTCCAATTAGTGGATGGCAACACATACTTTTCTCCAGTTCATCTGTACCATATACTAATCATGGATGCCAGTCTGACAGGAAGACAAGGAGCCAAGATCCAGGACACTGCCAAGACAGTGTCAGTTTACTATTGCTCCTTCATGTGGGCATGACTGACACTCGAAATTGGAACACTGGCAGATTTGAAGAACGCTATAAAGCCCCAGGAGGGCAAGTGAAGAACACTGGTGCACAAGTTGTCTTCTCTTTAGTTTTGCTAGTGGGAATAAAGAGGAAATACAGAAACAGACATATAATACATACAAACTCCTGGCTACATGGCTGGTGCCAGTGTGAGGGTTTGGGGTTTTATTACAATGGACGATGACTATCGACTGTTAGAGAGGGATGGCATCCACCTGCCTAGAAGAAGCAGGGCTATCTCTGGAAGCAGGACGGCTAACATAGTGAGGTGGGCTTAACCTTGCCTAGAATATACTTCTGTTGGAAAGCAGGATGTCAAGCTCTATGTTCAAACATCAGTTTAAGTCAGTATCAGTGTTTTAATAGCTCAGACATCATCTAAGCTGCAAATTAGCTAAAACTTTCCTGTAAGTACAGGACTCAGAACCTTCAGCAGAAATCTGAAGTAACCTAAAATACCAGCCCTACTGAAACAATCTAAGTCACAGAACTTTCAGAAACATTTTACAACTGATTTTATTAAAGTCTTCACGAAGGCGTCTACAGAAGCTATAAACAGTAAAAGCTTAAAAAAAAAAAAAGAAAAAAAATGCTCTTCTGTTTAATTTTCTTAGAATCTCTTATAAATTGTAACAAGCTTTAAGAAGACAACTGTGGGGAAAAAAAAAAGACAAAAACAAACAAACAAACAAAAAAACCAATACATTGCCTGCCTTCAGGACGAATGTTATCAACAAAATGACAGAAACAAATATTTAGCAAAATAACAATTCAGCCTCTAGAAAATTACAAGAGAAATTAAACAAAATATTGTCTACCTGATCTATGAACAAACATTATATATATATATATCAAAGTATAATTAAACTGTATCAGTTCTTCAGCTTCATAATATTTTTCACATTAAACTGATATTCCCCACAGGATTTTGTTTGTATCACTGAAGACTAGTCTGAACTTTAGTTTATTATTTATTATTGTTATTGCAAAAAAAAAACCAACAAACTCAAACTGCTCTGCATTTTAAGGCTGTAAAACATGATTAGAATATGCTTCCATTGGAAAGCAGGACATCAAGCTGTAAGTTCAAACATCAGTTTAAGTCAGTACAAGTACATTAATAACTCAGACATCATTTAAGCTGCAAGTACAGCTTCACTCAGTTGCTAGACAAATCATTTTTTACACAGCTTATAGAATGGTTCAGGTCAGAAGGGATAATCTAGTTCCAAACCTCTAGCTATAGGTAGACACACTGTGCACTCAACCAGGTTGCTTAAAGCCTGGTCATCCCCAGCTCCTTTGTGTACTTTGCTATTCCTTGACTTCCAACTCCCCTAAGTTATTATGATGGCCAGTACTGATCATCTTATTTCTGATTATTTTTATTTTTTTCATATAAGTTATTACTCAGGCTAGTGTTGAATATTTACCACTATAAAATGTCTGCTATCATGGAACAGCCCTGTGGAAAGACAAAACTCACAATTTGCTAACAGAGTTTGTAGCTCATTCCGAAGTGGAAACAGTACAGTGTTAAGTATGAAAAATATGCCCTGAGCAAGCACTGTGCATTCCAAAAGGAAATGTGAAAGAAAGAAATCAGCTCATCTGAAGTTCTAGTTAAGATTTACAGAGTCATGCAGAAACCACTTGTCCGGATGCAGGGACAGGCTCTGGAGTAGAAATAGCAGTGTTCAATAACTAAACAGTTCCAAAAGCTTTACAATTCCCAAAGCAAGCTCTATGCTACTGAAGATGGATTCTGGACACCTTTCAAGAATCTGTATTAGCTCACATAATTTTGAGACAGTATTCTACAACGAATGTTTCTACAACTGCTTTTTTTTCCTGTTATCTCAACAATGCATGGCTATTCCTAGAAGGCTGTGAAAGGCCACTACAACTCTGGAATCTTAAGCTATAAACCAACTTAACATTCATTAATGATAAATGACAGGTGCTGCTACTATGGAAATAAGTGGGAAGTTAAGAGGTTACCATGTATTGCTCATGTACAGCCTACAGGTATTCAATCAGATTTGAGCTTCCATAAAACAGTATAGGGGAGGTGACAAAAATAATTAATTTAATAATTAAAAAATATATAAAATAGTAAAAAGAGAAATGAAGAAAAATGATATTTAAATATATATATATATACCACAATCGTGCAGGCACTTAGTCTATGCTTAAATATTTAATTTCAAAAAGTGGCAAGGCATAATGCAACAAAAATGTATTTCAAATCGCATTTTTATAGACATTTCAAAAACTATTTAATTATAAAAATGTTTTTCTTTTATAAAGCAGACACTGGGTTATTTAAGAATAAACAGCTATAATCAACTACTTAAAGATAATTTGTCCTGAAATATTAAACTGAAGCTAAAACATACACAAGAGACATCTACTTTCTATCTGCAATCTAAGCTTTAAAAAAGTATCATTAAGGAACATTGTTCATAACTTTTGGAAAGGACAGACTGATTTGCTTCCCTTCTAACACACTGCTTTTCTGCAGGTTTGATAAGTAACTATAAACAAAGAAAAAATCTAGTTGGAAGAAAACACCTGTTTATTGACAAACAGGAAGAATATTAGAACTAAAGGCCTCTATCATGAAAATGCTACTGACCATTTTGTTAATAGATATTCAATCACAATATATACATTTTTTTTTCACCTACATTTATTAAAGGATATTTGGAAGATGTAGTTTATATTGAGCTGACCTGTATTTATTATTTTATAAATGAGTTTCGAGAAATCTGTTCCCCATTTATGCCAAGAAAAGAAAATGATACACTGTTGAGGTTATCTGGCCATTTTTATCCATAAATTTTTGCAAAACAGAGAAAACAACAGAACTAACAGTATTTAAATAAAGCAGGAAATCACAAGCATTCCCTATCCATTATTATATGTTTCCACTCTGAAATAAACTATGCATTTCTTCCCAGAAAACAAGAAAACCTGCTTTATAGCTTTTTATATCTATTTAGCTTATTCAAGGTATTACAGTTTCCTGAGTCACTACATAAAACTTGCATTTTCAATACTATTTATTGCATTTCATACAACTTCCATTACAAACAAATTCAGAGCAACTTTAGGTTGGAGGCATCATTTTTATTTATTACTTTTCATAATGCCTTTTCCTTTCCAAGATATCAACACAATCTCCAGAATTACTGTCATTGTTCTCAAAGACAGATAAAGGACAAAAAAAATCATAGTATACAGAGTCTAATTATTGCCATCTATCAACAACAGAAGACACACTGAAGCTATACAATGCAGTGTACAGTAATCACTCAGATATTTAAGATGATCCAATTTAAGAGTAAGATTATGAAAGACTTGGAGGTTTGTTAAGATACATTTTCAGTTTGTGTGAGTTATATTTCTTTAAAAAACAGACACCAGGAGGTCAAGGGGATGCCTCTGGAGAAGAATGGAGATCTCTTTAGAGCCTCCCTTAAGACCAACTGACGACACGTAGGAAGGAAAGGTTCTAGTGATGACAGAGAGGAATAGAAGAAAAATTATGAGGAAGAGCTTTGGGACTGTGCCAACTGGAGCCAGAAAGACCAACGAGACACTCAGGAAGCAGAGTTTGATGAAAAAAATCTTGTGGAGGCAAAAGAGGACTCTGACGAGCTAGCTAGTACTCAGAAAGACATTAATGGCACAGTTACTGCAAGGTTTTGGGTTGGATCACAAGTATTATTTTGAAATACATCTCACAATCACTCTTGCCCATTAATATTTTTTTTTATGGTGCAAAACAATCATGACTTGCATTGCACAGTTTCTTTCAATAGATGCACTCCAATTGCACTATACTATTTGCCAATGCAAAGTCAAACCTGGAAGGAGACCTGTCCTAGAAATACACACAGAATAGAGGTAAAGTTGCCTACAAATTCCTTTTACTGCTCTCTTAATTTGTCATAAAATCATATTCAATATCTTCTATTTAATAAAACTCAGACTTCAGATAATTTTAAGAGACTTTTTTCAAAGCTTTCCAATGAGACAAGACTGTTAACTCACCTCCTCCTTCTGAGTACCCAGTGACCTGTTTAAGGTAGTACAGGCAGGTAAGACCTACTCACTTGCTCAGAACAGAATTCCTGCAAAGTTCTTGTATCTTCTATTTCTAGCACCACTTAGAAGGATAGTAGAAAAAAATGACAGTAAGGCTCGATGAGTATTTGACATTTATACTCTCTGCAAGAAAAGACAATCACAAAACTGAAGTATTTTAGTTTCACAAAAGTTCAGCCAAACTAAACTATGGAAGAGTTGTGATTTTATCTCAGCCATCTGCTCATTTTATAAGCAAAGAATGTTTGATTACTGGAATAAATTCAAAGTCTTCAATCTGTCTCCTGTCTAAGAAAAAGGAAGATTTTGCAGTTTAAAAATGGGGAAAATGGGATTTCCATTGTTTTCTGAAGTATTAAAACTCCTCTTGACTCCAGACTGAGACAGAACATTTTGCCCAATTTTTATTTATTCTGATATCCAAAACCAAGTAAATACTACAATCGCAATTCCTACTACCACGTAAAACAAACTGAATCACTCACAGAGCTTGGTAAACATTTACCATACAGTTCTTAGCACACTGAAGTCAGACACACATCACCACCTTCCCTCTAGAAGATCTGGGCATAGCTAATTCATAATTATTAGCACATACTTTTGTTATTCGCTCTCTGTTGGAAAGCCCGGACATACACAATTGCTAGTCCAGCCTCCAGCAGTAATAGTATTCATCAGTAATCTTCTTGTGAGCCTTTACAATGGCCCTACTACTTGACTTCAATCAGCTGTAAAGCTCCTTTATTCTGTTATCACATCAGTGTGAGGGAATGAATGCCAAGGATTGAATGCCCTCCTAAAGGAGTACAGTCGTGCTGTGAGCATAGCAATGAGCTTCATCTGACACTGCTGAACGCATTCTTTCACACTCTCTCACTCTTGCAGAGGAATGCAAGCACGACAAAAATAAATAAATGCTTGGTGCAAACGCTAAAGACATATCTAGAGAATAATGTACTAAATAGAGCATGTAACAGGTTAATAAACTATTTAAAGTTGATATAAACAATACAATTAATAATAGAGGGAACCGACAGCAGTTGAGTTCCATTCATCAGAAGAAAGGAATGGGCGGAATAATCATTCTACTAGTGAGAAAGACTCAGAATTTCAATACAGTATGTCTCATCTATTAATACTCAACTCCCATCTATCAATATACATTTCTCATTAAACTCTTTTAATGCAATTGATGCAAGAATCTAAGCACAGAACTCTTCTTGCTCATTACAATAAAGAAAACAAGAGATACAGTCAAAAAATGAACATCAGCGTTCTAAGCAGAATCTGTTGGTAGCTCAGTCTGTCTCCTCTGTACTGTTAGAGTTGTGCATATTGCTTTAATAGAAACACAGGGTTTAGCCTGGTGTGAAACCTCTACTTTTATGCATCTGGAATCTAGACTACTGCATCTACAAAGCTATCAGACAGCACAGGCAGGAAACTGAACTGTCATTCATAATTTAACATTGCTTTTTAGTGCTGACTAGGACAAAGGTTTTGTTGCTTTCAATTTTTTTAATTTCAAATACATCATCAGCAATAAACCATGACAGTAATCTGTGCTTTAAAAGGAAGAACAGAAGTGCATCTTTCTAGCTCAAGTATATTGGTGATTTTCAGTAATAAATGCACTGTTTCAGGAAAATTTACATTTCAATGGCTAGTTAGGACAAAAAACATTTTATAACCAGCTGTAAAACAGTACTTCTCCTCTAAAAGAGTTATTTCTATGACTACTTTTAAATTTCAATCATTTACTTTCATAATGATACTGAAAAATCACCTCAGTCATGCATAACTCTATCAGATAAGAAGACTGGCTGAATGTTACGAAGACATCATTAACTTCAGCAAATGATATCTGCATTTATCCTAAGAACATTCTCTTTTCAGACATTCTGGAGGCATTCAAGGCCAGGCTGGATAAGGCTCTGAGTAACCTGGTTCTCAGGGATGTATCCCTGCTTGCAGCAGGAGGTTTGAAACTGGAGGGACCTCAAAGGTCCCTTCCAACTCAAACCAATCTATGATTCTCGTTTAAATTAATACTAGCATGCAAATCCATTCATGCTATGAACTGTTCATCTGCCTCCTTGTATTCACTAAGACAACCTGATTTTTTCCCATCAATTAAATTTTTTTATTAAAAACATCTTTTTTTGCATGCAAGTGCATTTAAATTTCTATGCTTTTTCATTAAGAACCAAGAGAAAAGATGCTGTTGCACACTGCTGAACACCTTTTATTATTTAACCAGAAGCAGGTAATTTCAATAAGCACTACATTCTGCAATCCATTTCCGAGTAAACAGGAATACAGTGAAATCTCTCTGCTGTAAAATGTCTGTCAGCAACAAACTCCTATCCAAAGCAATCTTTTTGTCCCTTCTTGGGGATAAAGGATTAACGTGGCAAGTGAATTGGGTTTTTGAATGCTGTTTATAGAACATGAACTGACATCTCAGCACTGTGGTGTGACTCAGCTGATGACAGTGCCTTCAGGAGATACAGTGATCCAGTGAGAAAAACAGCCAATTTTCTAGTAGGGATGTTTAAAATATCTTTTTTCTCCTGTACTTTGCAATCATTCTTGAGAAAAGATCAAAACTCAGGAGCAGTAGTTCCTGAAGGCCTTTCCCAGTCTAAGTACATACCTAAGATTACTGCATCATCCGTGATACACAGAATTTTGGTGATATCCTAAGTAATTTATGTAGAGAACTCTCAGCCAAGGAAGAGAAGGAAGGCATCAAAAGTTACAAAAGGGATTTATTTTATTATTATTATTTTTAGTGAGCAACTAGAACATTATTATATGAATTGTAGATTTACAAATAATTATTAGAAGATGAAGGCAGTTAATGTAAACCACATCAGAGGTGGAAATGGACCACAACAGAAACGACTACTTCCAATTAGGCCATTCAGAGACCACTCAGTATCTGAGACAATACAGCTCCCACAGCTCATATAGTGTTTCAGTAAATAACATAACCCAAAACAACTTGGTTCTGCCAAAAGCAGACTCCAGGAAGACACAGTCCTTTCAGTACTGATGACATGCTGTTTTTACACAGCATTAATGAACTCATGGGCATCAATTTCAGCACTTAGCATGAGACTAAGGTTGTAGTTAACCATATGGTTTAGTCAAAATTCTTCAGGATGCACAATACCACATGTACTCAACTTCATATTTCCAAGAACATTAACTAAACACAAAGACTTCTCTAAATATATCAGTATTTATTTGCATTCCTGAAATCACTGAAGCACAAAAAGGACAAAAGTGAAAAATATAATACTGTACTGCTAAGTTAAATATTTAATGAAGATTCAACTCCAGAAGGTCTACTTTTCTACTGATACCAGTATAATTTTTGGAAATAAAACCAGGAAAAAAATTAGAGCAATAATCTGACAATTCTGGAAAAGGCTAAGATGATAAAATATGAGTAGGGAATAGCTTAAATCATACAAATATAAATTCAAATAACTCTAAAAAACAAACAAACAAACAACAACAACAACAACAGATAGTCATTGCATTTTAATATTAAAATGAGGAATTTAAAAGCTACCTTTATGGAGTCTTAATTTTACTAAAATACAAGCACCTATAGCATAACTCTATCTTTCTATTATTTTCTGTTAATGATGTACACTTGCTAATATGATAAAGAACTTAATAATGCAGTACTTAATTCTTACACAAAAGAACATACTAGAAAAAAAATAAATTCAATACTGTTTTAAAGAAGAAACCCTTCCCTGTGAGGCTTTTTGAGGCCCAAAGATCTGTGGATGTCCCACACTGGAAACATTCAAGGCTGGGCTGGAGGGGGCTTTGGGCAACCTTGTCTAGTGGGAAGTGTTCCTTCCTATGGCAGGAGTGCTGGAAGTAGATGTTCTTTAAGGTCCCTTCCAAAACAAGTCATTCTATGATCCTGTGACTTAAAAAGATGAAAGTTCTTTAGGGAAGAAAAACACGTTAACATGATCGCTTTATTTAAACCATTTGTCATGGTTTCATGGTTTTTCATTTGTACTCCACATCATAACATCATGCAGTGCACTGGGAGTTGAAGAGTTAATGCTGCAGTTCCATGGATTGCCGATATACTTTATGAGTTCTCATCTTATGGACTCAGAAAAGAAGACTAAACTACAACACCCATAAGACTTCATTTTTCCATTTCCATTTTACGTTTGGTGGAAGAGATAAAATGAACCGGGAGTCACGAGATGGTCCTTTTTGCTATCTGACCGTTGTGACTATAGCATTAGAGTAAGGACTTCGGTTTTGGAAACTCTTTTCTTTATTAGCTCCAATTTCAATCATCTCATATTATACCATATTATCTCACATTCCACAACTATATTTAGTAAACTAAGCTTTTTTCCTTTAGCTTGTTGTCCAAGTCTATCACCCCACCTTTTACTCCCCCACACCTCATGGGGTGTGTATCTATGGGCAGGTCCCTTTGCTCCCTTGTCACAGAAAGCAGGTCAAACTATGACACCATTTTATTTAAAAACAAGACAACAACTGTCTCCTACTCTCTCCATTTTCTTCCTCCACCTCTCCGCCAAAGGAATAATATTATGTTTTCTACTAATGCTGTTTAACACTATGAAAGTCCTTTCCACAGTTTTGAGGAAGTTTGAAGAACACTGTCAAGTTCAAAATTAAAAGAATGCATATTTCCAAACGTGCTACATATCTATTTAGGATTGGCATTAATGCTTTGTGAAGAATAAAATGCTTCTAAGATCTACCTTGTGAGAATGCAGAAGTACATAAGACATAACTAATGAAAACTGGATTACTGGAAGCTGAAGGACAAATCTTATGTTTGCTTGAGAACAGGAAAAGTAACCAGTGAAACAGATGGAGAGGAACAATGTAGCCCTTGCTTCCCTGAGCAATCTTAGCACCTAAAATAGACCATCTCTTTGGTATAAGAGTTTACAAAAGGACAATCCGCCATAATCCTCCCCCAAGAGAGTTCTGATCAATAATTGTTTACCTAAATAAAGGTTTTCTTGACTTAATTGTAAAAGACATTGTTTGCCTATAGCAGAAACCAGATTTTATATTAAATATCCGTATTGATTTTTATCTTTACTGTTCACCAACTTATTTGTCAGTAACCTGCTGAAACAGACTGAACTAAGAGACCAGCTCTCCTCACGTATTTGGCGACCAAATGAGGAAGTTTAATTTCCCTACTGGGTTACACTGTCAAATGATGGAATAAAGTGTGCATGAAACAAAGAGTAGACAAAAATGTTTAAAAAAAACTAGGGATGAAAGTTTTAGATATTGTTTTTACTGAAAAAAAACAAAAAAAAGATTTACACAAAAATATGGATATTGGTATGCAGCAACAAACGTTTTATGTTTGTCTAAATAAACAAATTGACAGAAAGTCTTCATTTTCAATATTAAAAGTTGCTAAATACAGCAAAGGAAAAAATGCTGCCTATTTTTGCATGTCCATTTCAGAATTTTTTGTATAATTTTAGATATACCAAATGTAATATGAAACATTCTGACTACAATGTTTGAGAAAAACAGTGTATTTCTCTACAGAAAAAGAAAAAAAGAAAAAAAAATCATCATTTGCATCACTTGGAGCCTGTTGAAAATTATTAAAAAATAGTATCTTTTTCTGTCTATTTTTTCCAGAGTTATCCCACTGCTCTCTAGGACAACCTATGGAACTCCTCTATGATATATCTAAGATATGTTATTAGCTTTCAGTTAGTTTTGAAGAAAACTGCTAAATATTTTTTAAAATGTGGAAAGTATCCAAACACTGTCAACACAGCTTCAGTGGTCCTGTATGACTACTCATAAAGTATCTCTAGATTGAATAATTTACCTTTGAATGTCATCACTATGGCAAAACTCAGGGAGGTGCAAGTTTTATGCAACATCTCCCCATTCTCCAGCATCTTAGCACAGAGATTTCTTAAACCATATGTTGGAATCTCTTAATCTGTTTATTACCTAATGACAGATTAGTCTTATGAGTCACTTTTCTCATCCCTGTAAAATTCTGGACCCTCAGTCTTGCAATAAAGTGTTCCACAATTAAACTGTGTTATCCATAAAAAAGTTTCATCTTAGATTTGAACCTGACATGTCTTAGTTTCCTTTTCGTATTTTCCTTTAAATGTGACTCAACTTCTCCTTACACCACACGTTTTGTACACTTATTCTGTATTTTCCTACTTAATTTTTTTTTTTTAATCGAAGACCTGGGTTAAGTTTTACCCAAGTCCTGGGTTATGTTACTGTTCCCAGAAAAAAACTAGTAATTTTTACCAATTATGGATTTCCTCCAATCTTGATCATGTTCTGTAGGAATACCATGGAACTATGTGCCATAAAAATTAAGCTCTCTTTTATTCACTTTTCTGACATTTTCATAAAAGCATTATAACTTCAAGTTCTTGTTCCCAAGTGGCAATATAAAGTTCATGGCTAATGATTATGTTCAAAAATAGGATTTCATATCTCAGAAGGTCTTTCAGCTCTTCTTGCCTCCCAAGTTCACTACTACGTTTATTCTGAATAACCTGTTATCAGCTGCAAGCTTTTTTATAATGTTATTCTCCTTCTTTTCCTGATCACTTGTGCATATACGAAATAACTGCATGCTAACAACTAAATATATAACATTTATGTAACAGAAATACAGATAGAACATACTGGAACAATTCACAGATGTCTTCTGATGACTTCAGCATCGTTCCTGAAGTTCGAAACTAAATGTTAATATAAACACTTTCCACTTCTTACACTAGAAAATTATACTCTTCAGTTGAAATGCAAAAACAGAATAGAATCTCTACGTGCATTTGAAAGCAACTCAATTACTCTCCTACATACATAATGACAGACTAAGTTCCTTCACAATGGAAAAAAACAAAAGACAGTTTTGGGTAACCCACAGATAGTTCTGTTGTAGTCAGTTTTTAAACAGAATTACGTCAATGTTTCCCATGCTGTTATTATTTTCTAGATATTTCAAAATACATTTACTGAAAATTTTTGTTAAACTCCTGGTAAGAAAAACTCAGATGTAGTCAGTGGGAAAACACCTCACACCAAAACTGTAAGTTTATAATGGACCTCTGTTTTAAAACATGACTTATCTGCAGGCAGAAAGATAATCACACATAGATAAAGTGGACTTGGTATTAATCACTGTTACTTATCGATTCTCAAAAAGTAAAAATGTGAGAAAATTTCCTTGGCAGAAATTCAATATTAAAAAGAATCTACAAAAATGTGTACGTTAGGTCTTTTCAAGTATCAGCTATACATTAATAAACTGTTTTTAAAGTTCTGTTGATGAGCAACTGGTAGGATACGAGTTTTCCTTTCTCAATATCAGCTTGCCATTCTCATTTCTAAATCCTTTTCACTTTGACTCATCCGTGCTTGCTTTCTGCTGAGGAAAGAGCATGAAAAGGCTTACTAGTTCAAATACTTCACAGGTTTATGAAGAAGAATGTTGTAAGAAGGATTGCTTTGACAGCTTGATTAGATTAACACAATCAATCAGTTTCAATAACACACATTGTCCTTAGAAATACAGGCACTACAGCTTCCTTAGTGGATGCTACAGAACTTGAACTGAAAAGCATTAATATAAAATCTTTCCAATGCAAATTTTGATGGAAAATGAACTGAAGTATACTGAATAAGGGTGATGGCATTTACAAACACACTCATCTCACCAAAAGAATAAATTAGCAAAAATGAAGCATAACCACCTGCATGTTTTTTTCAGATAAGATGCATTTATATTTTTAAAAAGTACACGGAATTTGTAACTAGTTTATATATGGAAAATAACTTCACAATTTTCCTCCACACAAATGCCTTAAAGTACTGTGAATACCTGATGGTATCATAAAAGCCAGATAAAGAACATCACTACATACAAAACATGAGATTTTTGTCCTTGTTAGCAAGTGTTTCAAGACAATTCAATTTAGGATGCCAATTTGTGAGAAAAAAGATAAAGAGTAGTTTGGGTTTATGTCTTACTTCATGTTTGATATAGTCTTGGATTTTGCTTCAGACTAGATATAATTTTAATCCCCCAGTGCAATATTCCCACCATTTGGGTGGTTTCAAACTACACAAGGCATTGCCTTGGAATTGCATGTATCCATTAGGAGACAGTATGGTTGAAATCCTTGTACTCCAGAAGCAATGCCTCCTACTTCATAATGTCAGAAGCAGTTGTTAGTTAACGGCAGCTGAACCTTCCCACCAATATCCTGTTGTATTCTGTTGTTGTTCAACAGATGGCAGCAGAGGGGGCGTCTGACAAAATGGCATCTGGCATGGAAGTGCGTATGATGCAAAGGTGTAGCACTGAATTCCTCCATGCAGAAAAAATTGCACAAATCTGACATTCATTGACACTTGCTGAATGTTTATGGAGACTGGACAGTTGACACGAGCGCAGTGAGACAGTGAGTGGTGCATTTCAGCAGTGGAAGCTGCGACAATGGCTCACCACCTCTGCTGCAGATATTTTCAATGTGACATCCAGGCTCTTGTTCACTGCTGGCAAAAATGTATAGCTAATGGTGGTGGCTACGCTGAAAAAGTGTTCTGTGGCTGAGAATTTGCTCCATCAAACAGTGTAATTGTACTCTTCATATCTGTTGTAACTTCCTTGCAAATAAATACAAGGCATTACTTTTGGAGCAACCTACGTACTTTAAAAAACCATCACAAGGTCACATGCCATCTTCAAATTAAGTTCCCAAAAGCATTTTTAGCAAACTCTGTCAAAACACATGAATAACTACTTATGCTATTGGCAATGCACAGTCCAACTTCTGTCTAACTGCATAAACTCTAAACTTGCATTTCTCAAACATCACAGTTAATACGTACTAAGAACCCTACTCTGTTTCTACAATAAAATTCATTTAATGCAAACTAAAAGGCCTTTTTTTTCTTTTGTTTTTTATTTTTTACCACCTATTGAAAAAATAACAGTGGCGTTTAATCCGCATCCTTCCAGTTTCTATTGAAATTCATCTTCCTTCACTCATCACCACTGCCTTCAATCATCACCACTGCTGTGGTTTTCAAAAACAGCTGCAGCAGATGTTGAGTCACTGTCCTTGAAAATACATGGTTTTCACAAAAGCAGTTTTTAATTTATTCGTAAACTGTGATTGTTTACAAAGTCATGAAAACAACTATCACAGTGTAGTAATTATGCTAAAGTTGTGATTCAGACATTTTATTTTGAGTGCTTTACACAGCTTTATTTTGATTTTTAGCCTCAATGGAAGCTATTACTACCCTACAGAACACTGTTGATGGCAATTGAGTTATCTGAAATGAATCTTACTCACTGCCACCCATGTACAAGTTTCATAACTGCTTTAATGAATTAGGGTGCAGCCAACAATGTTATGTATAGGAAGGAAATAAACATTCTTACATAGGCATATCTTTCCAAGTGGATAAATAGAACAGGCAAAATTAAAAAAAACAACAGCTTAGAGATATTAGAAATAAATTAACTCATTTAAATTGAGTTGATGTTACTAGTAATAACTGATCTGTGCATTTAATCAGAATAAACCCTAAGATGACAAAATATCTTACAACTTGTACTTTGAGTGCACATTCTATATTCTGTTCACAGATCTGAATCCTCAGAAGGACAACTCACTTTTTGAACAGTGTGAAACTGGAAATTCCTATGAAGAACTTCTGTGTTGTTTCTAAGCATATCCTAACTTGTAAAGGTGGCAAACATTTAGTGAAATATTGCATACTCAAGAAAGTTCAGATGACAGATAAAGTTAGATTTGAAAACTACTATTAATAAATGATGGTAAATTAGCATTACTTCAGAACTTCATATTCAGTGACACACTGTAGCATAATTAGCATTATTTCATTTTCAGACACAAAAATATTAATCCCAATTAGGCAAAAAACATCCAAAATTTAGCACAGATTTACATTCACTTTGAAATAGTGGGGTAGACCTTTTTTGTTTTGTTCTTTTTGTAATCATTAATTATTGAAACACAGAATAGAATAATAGAACGATTAAGGTTGGAAAAGACAACTAAGACATCTAGTCCAACCCTCCACCTACCAAAAATATTGCCCACTCATGTCCCATGTCCCTCAGTGCTACATCTACCCTTTCCTTAAACACCTCCAGGTACAGTGATTCCAAAACCTCACTGGGCACAGCCTTTTCCAGTGCCTCACCACTCATGCTGAGAATCCTTCTTAACACCCAGCATGAATCTCCCCCGGTACAACTTGAGTCCATTATCCCTCGTCCCATCGCTGTTACCAGGAAGAAGAGGCCAACTTCCCACCATGCCATAAACTCCTTCCAGGCAGTTGTAGAGAGCAATAACGTCTCCCCTGAACCTCCACTTTTCCAGACTGAACCATCCCAGTTCCCTCAAGCTGCTCCCCATCAGATCTGTGCTCCAGACCCTTCAACTGTACCAGTGCTGAGTACAGAGGGATGATCACTTCCCAGCTCATGCTGACTGCACTATTTCTGATACAAGTCAGGATGCCACTGGCCTGGGTCAACTCTGCACACTGCTGGCTCATGTTGAGCTGGTCGCTAACACCCCCAGATTCTTTTCCTCCACCCAGCCTCCCAGCCACTCTTCCCCAAGCCTGTAAAGCTGCATGTAGTTGTTGTAGCCAAAGTGCAAGACCCAGCACTTGGTCTTGAACTTCAACCCATCAGCCTCAGCCCAGCTATGCAGCCGCTCCAGATCCTTCTGAAGGGTCTTCCATGCTGTGTGATCACAGTCAAGATGATTCCATAACCTTCCCTGGCACTGCGATCAAGCTGACAGGCCTATAAGTTCACTGTATCCACCTTACAACACTTCTTATAGATGGCAGTCACATTAGCAAATCTCCAATTACCCGGGGCCTTTCCAGTTGACCAGGACCACTGAGGCTCAGGTGTATCCCATCCTGCCCAAGTGAGGAAAAATACAAACTGGAATAACCACAGAAATGCTTACAGAGAAAAATGACAAGAAAATGAAGAAGCTCAAAGATGGATGATGTGAATAATGACAAAAGCATCAAATTACATACTCTGATTTAAAGAAATTCATGTTCTTTGTATTAGACAAGAACTGTAATTGTTTGTGTTTGGTTTTTTTATTTTTATTTTTTCAGTTGTGTGGGGAAGCAGAAAATACGTGGGGAAATGCAAGAGAAAAATATGTTGAACAAAAAAAAAATCCAACACAGGATCTACTATGAAAAGGTACAAAATAAGAAAAGTAAGTGCTTTGATGAAGAAAAGGAAAAAGAAAGAATACTTGGTATCAGTAATTGCCATCAACTATCTTGGGAGAACTGTCACACAGGCACTCTGAAATACATATCTTAACAAAGGGAGTCAGGGCAGATATAAATAAATAAATAAAAAGGATATGCATATCATCAGCATAAAGCTGACAGTGAAGCTATAAGGAAAGCCTCAGATCATCCATGAATAGGATGGAGAAATAAAAATAAAAATAAAAAAAAGGGCCAACAAACCCTGTGAGACTGGAAGAAAGGGCAGAAAAGCTCTCAGCACAGACAGTCAAGGGCAATCCAAGCAGTAGAGCAAAGCACAAGACTGTCATTTATCGGGAAAACAAGAAAGGCTGGAATATTAAGGAAGAAGCAGTCATTACAAGAAGCAAGAATGCAGGAGAGACAAAGAAGAAAGAAGGACTCAATATTTCATGTAGTTCTAATATTGTTGTGCATTCCAGAAACAAACAGTAATTATATATTTCATAATCCCACCACAAGTACCCACGTTGCTATAAATGAACTATTTTTACTGCATGTTACTGTATTTGTGAAGTACTGTTTTGTCATTTTTTAGAAAAAGTTGTTGCATTTGAGTGTAGGTAATATGTCTTACCCAGAGAAAAGGAGTTAAAAAGTATTTTGAAGGCTTACCAAATTTTCTGTGCTGGCTGCTGAAAAGCTTTGAAACTAAAATATTCTGCTTTGAAGCACAGCAGGTTAATCTATACATTCAACCTATTACCTTTGGTGCAGTCTAATGTTCTGTCATCTACAGCTGATTTTGTCATTAATATGTACTAATTATTTTATATGTGGTAGCAACACTGCCTGTTTTGTAAAGTGGTATCAACTATAGATTCATTTCTGAATTTCACAACTCTGTTTTATAGTAATTTATTTTGTTCATCGTCTGCCCGGAGTTCTGCTATTCAGAAATTTATCATGCACTACAATATAAATCATATCCTATATTATTTCAAATTCTGATGTAACAAAATGCCAGCACTTCTGCTCAGCTCTTCATAAACACTTCTGGTTTGATTTAAAATTTCTAAGTTTTATGCAATTTAGAAACATCAGAGCTTCCTATATTAAGGCAGTCTACACCAACTATACATCAGCTATGGATGTTTTAACAAACGTAAAACAAGGAACCAGAGAACCATGCAACGTGTTTGCAATATTTTACAGTTGATCAGGTTTTAACAACAACCCATCAGAAACAATAGGGGGAAAAAATGAAATGCAGATCAGTGTTAGCTGCTAATGTTCACTTCTAGAAATATCAGTACCTAGGTACTGCAGCCAGGTACCAACAAGTAGGTACTAACATGAGGAACCTGATAAAACTGATCCGTTTTTAAAGTTACTGTTTTTAAACAAAGTGCTGAACAACTTGTAGAGTCAAGCCATGGAAATGAAGTTGAACAAGGAAATAGTTCTGGGAGAAGAAGTTCCATTCAGTGCTGCTGGACCTGTGCAAAGTTCCTTTTGCACTCTGGCTTTTCCCCCTGGGAATTCTGAATTACTCACACAGCACCTATAGAAGAGAGTCTCTGCATTCCATGCAGAAACGTAAGTAGAAATAGAATTTTATAGAATTGTGTCCGTTAACTCTCATGTTTAAAGAGCATAAAGAGTTCGAGATGAAAGCCCAGAACCACCGAGTTTAACGAAATTTCAGGTAACAACCTGAACTGTAATGAAATGGAGTGTTTGCCTTTTATTCATTTATATATATTTTAAACAGTACCTAATAGCAGAAAGGGTAAAACAGAATATCATAACTTAAACTAAATCAACTACAACTGAAAACTTGGCAATTTTTCTCTTCTCTTGTTTTGCATAAAACAAAGCCTACACTACTACATATTTTTTTCAAATGTATTTAAGGTCTAGCAGTACATTTCCTTTTAAAGCAAGCAGTAAGGGAAGCTTACTAACTCTGCTGTGAGGTCATGTGGCTGCCAAAACCACACAGCTGACAGCACTCATCAAATTGGTTCTGTGCTTTTTCATGCTTCATCAAAGGTACTTTTCATCAACAGTGAGCAAGTTTAACACAAACAAAGCCCTGAAGACAAACTTGCAGAGTTACCTATTACTAAAGCCATTATTTGGCTTACAGAATTGCCATTTTGCATAGCAAAAAATGAAGAAGCCTCTGAATGTCACATACCAATTTCACACTGTTGAGCTGGCAGTTAGAAAAACTGTAGTATGTTAAACAGACACTGGAAGAATTTCATTGAGATAAGTCATGTGCAACTGAACTAGAACAGGTTACAACACTTCTCTTAACGCAGCCCAGGATACTGAAGGTTTGTTTTTTGTGTTTTTTTAGCTGCCAAGGTGCATTGCTGACTCATAGCCAACTTGATGCTCACCAGCACTGTGAAGATTTTCTCAGCAAGGTTGCTTTCCAGCTCCCCAGCACCATTCTATGGCTTGCCAACATCCCTTTCCACGGCAGCCCAACCTGTGAGATATCAGCAATACCTCCTCACTTCATAATATCTTCAAACAAGTGCTGGGTGCACTCCAGCCAAGCACACAGATCAATAATGAAGATGCTGAACAATGCCAGTCCCAGCACTGAGTCCTGACCACTAGTCAATAGTGCCTAGTCTCTAAGTGGACATTGTGCAACTTATCACAAACCTTTGGGTCCAACTGTTCAGTCAATCTTTAAATGCACTTCACTAACCACTCATATAGCCCATATTCATCAGCATGTATATTGAAGGTTCCAAAAAGGTTCCAAAAGTAATGTATCCTATTAATTTCCATGGAAACTACAATAGCGCACAATTACACTATTTGATAGAGCAAATCCTCAGCTACAAAGCACTGCTTTTCAACAGTCACCAAAATTAGTTATGCATTTTTGCAAGCGATGAACAAGATTCCACTGCAAACTTAAAACTCTAAACCAGCAGATTTTTTCACATGGTTGAATTCAATTCCACACCTTTCCTTCATACACACTTCCACGCCAGGTGCCATTTTGTCAGATTGTCCCTCAGCTGCCATGTCTCCCACAGCAACAAAATCTAACTGAATATTGGTGGGCAGGTTCAACTACTACCATACCACCAACTGCATTCATCTTCTCTGACAAGCTAGACATCACATTGTAGGTGATGGTACTCGTTTTAAATCTACCATATAAAATGCAGAAAAGTATTATGGAAGTCTGACATGTAGAGAACATAAAATATGAACAATATTATCAAGCATATAGAGCATATGTGAGAATTTTTTCTTGTATAAAAACAGGTTTTTTTCAGACTTTTTAAATAAAAAATATTACTAAAATTTTCCTACAGCAACAGAAAAACTACTTCAAAGTAGTACAAAAGGAAAACAAACTATTTTCTAGACTACATCTAACATTTGATTATCATCCTATAAAATGCATCAAGATCCTGATCAATAGATCACTTTAAAGTACATGCTTAATTAACTAAATTCATTACTTGCTCAACTGAAGTCAATGAAATTACTCACATCCTTTACGTTACACAGAAGAGAAAATACTCCATCTTATCCATTCTGCATGTGCAATTAACTTCTGTTTAGCCACAGAAAAATTGCCATTTATTTCAATAGCACCAGAGGCTGCCTTAGAAAGTTGAATGAACAAAAAGTGAATGCTTCTCTATGTATACGTTGTGGTTTAACTGAGCAGCACACAGCTGTTTGCTCACTCCCTCTCTGACAACGAGATGGGGGAGATAACCAAAAAATGAAAAATAACCAACAAACTAGAACTCATGGGTTGAGATTAAAAAATATATATATTTGCTAAGACAGAATAGTAAGATGGAAAAAAATAGTAATAAATATATATATACACAGACATACGTATAGATTTATAGAAACACATGCAGATTCATACAGACACAAAACAAGTGATGCACAAGCAATTGCTCACCACCCACCAACCGATGTCCAGTCAGTCCCCACACATTATGAAAGGAATTCTAACTTTTTCAGAAATTCAGGGAGCTTCCCTTTTTAGATTAAGTATCTTCAAACACAATTTACGTTTAAGTTACTGTCAGAAGTTTGAGGGACGGTTTGACCCAGTACCGTGATGACTGAGGCAGGGGACCCATGGGCCCACACCCCAGGGAAGAGGAAGGGGGAAAGGGAAAAAGGGAGAAGGGAGATGGGTCTAGGAACAAAACAGCGGCAACGATCTGAGGAGGAAAGCTAATTTACTAAATAAGATATCAGAAAGGAAAATAACACAATATAATACAACATAATTGGAATTGAGGCTAATAAATCAAATAAAATGAGCAAGAGAGAGAGTGTCCGATAAACCGAAGGCCTTACGCTAATGCTGAAGGCGGATGGTTGCAACAAACACCCACTGCTGAGCTCAGTCCCGAAGGGAAGAGAGACGGTCCCGTGACCACAGACAGTTTTTATCTTTCCCTCTGAACGTAAACATGTAAAAATGCAAAGCATCACACAGCCCTCTGGGGAATGTAGTTCTTCTTCTCTTCTGAGACAGGCATATCCATAACTATCGATGATCCACAGAGTTAGAGCATGAACTCTTCAACTCCCACTACACTACACAATGTCATGATGTTGAATATCAATAATATAACAGGAATCACAAAACCATGACAGTTACACAGGTAATGAATGATGTGGTCAATACACTCAATGGAACCTAAAAAGAGATTCAGTTGACCAGCTGCACTAATCCACAGGAAAGCTCTCCTTAAGCTTCCTCGTCTTTATTCACGAGGTTTCCTTGCCTGATACAGCAGTACATACACAAACTTACAGTAAGATACCTGTATTTTTACACTCACAAACTAAACGAAACCCCACCTTTACTGTGACTGGGTGTGCTGGAAAAGTGGGCCACATGAACCTAATGAAGTTCAACAAGGCCAAATGCAAGCTGTTGCACCTGGGTCATGCATGGTAATCCCAGTTATTTATACAGACTGGAGGAAGAACTTTTAGAGAGCAACCCTGTGGAAAAAAACATGGGGGTCCTGGTGGATGAGAAGCTGGACATGAGCCTGCAGTACATGCTTGCAGCCCAGAAGACCAACTATATCCTGGGCTGCATTAAGAAAGGGGTGGCCAGCAGGGAAAGGGAGGCGACTGTCCACCTTGTGAGGCCCCATCTGGAGTACTACGTCTAGGACTGGGGCACCAAGCACAAGAAAGATGCTGAGCTCTTGGAACGGGCCCAGAAGAGGGTCACTAAGATGACCAGAGGGCTGGAGCACCTCTCCTGTGAAGAAAGGTTGAGGGAACTGGGCTTGATTAGTTTGCAGAGGAGAAGGCTCTGGGGAGATCTCACTGCAGCCTTCCAATACTTGAAGGGAGCACATAAACAGGAGGGGGTAAGACTGTTTACATGGGTTGACAGGACAAGGGGGAATGGTTCTAAATTAAAAATGGGGGATTTAGGTTAGATACTAGGAGGAAGTTTCTCACTCAGAGGGTGGTGTCGCACTGGAACAGGTTGCTCAGAGAGGTTGTGGGTTCCCCATCCCTGGAGGCATTCAAGGCAAGGCTGGACGTGGCTCTGGGTAGCCTGCTGTAGTGGTTGGTGACCCTGTCCATGACAGGGGTGTTGAAAGCAGATGACTTTTGAGGTCCTTTTCATCCCAGGCCATTTTATGATTCCATTATTCTATTTCCAGTGAGCTCACAGGCTGGAAGACTTGAAAGTAGGAATCTTGGAATTTGAGGTCCAACAGACTTCTGACATCCATGCATTTATAAGTAATATGTAAACCCATTCAAAGATATGGTAGATAATCATTTCAATTTTCCTGCAGAGCACCTACTACAGGCATTAACTTTAAGTTTTATAACTGCTAGTACTACTGCTTACTGCTTAGAGTTCAGGCAATGTCACTACACAGGCAACCTAATACCCAGTCCTCATGGTCCCTAACCTTCTCTGCAAGTACTACAGAATCTGATAGATTCTTCCTGTAATGAAAAGAAAGAATGTGAAAGTAAGCAGATGAGATGCATTAAATGATATGCCTAAGATCACAATTAGGAAAGCTGATGGGCTGGCTAAAGTAGAAAGCTGATTTTTCGATTTTACAGAGAGAGGAGGTTAACTTTTGTCACTGGGATTTTTTTCTGAGGAGTGTTTGTTGGTTCCTGTTTATTTTAGTTTGGTAGCTTTTGTTTTCGTTGCTCGTCTGCATTAATACCTTGTTTGCTGAGGCAAAGCATAGAGGGCAGGCAGTAAGGGAGGAAGATGAGGATATATAACTGCATACAACAGTTTGGAATGCTCAGTAAAGTTGTGGTCCAGCTCAAGATCAAGATCTGCTTAATTTGTTTCCATGAGGAGATTGGGAGCCTTGTCTCCCACTAAAAATTAAAAATGCACAGGCATTAATAAACTAGGCCTTGATAATCAACAAGAATACCAATTGTATTTACACATTATTGTAATTCTACAAATAAGATTTGGATTTATTCCTTCCTAGGGGAAAAACAGAGAACTTATATAAATATGAATGAGTGCTTTTTAAGGTCAGAAAAATAGGTACTCAAAAGCATATAACCCTAACATATGTTCACATCTGTACAAAAAGTTATAGTTGAAGATAAACTTTTTCTGACTAACATTCTTACCTTCTTGTCTGTCAGTTTTATGTTAGCAGCAGATAAACAGTAAGAGGTCACTGACTTCAGTGTTATGCCACTGGAATATAATTGCCTGCCAAAATAAACCCTTAATGAGCACAACTCTTGTCAATGGGAAGTTGCCTTGGCAACACAGTTGTCCTGGCAGATAACTATCCACAAGGTGTACAGTGATGAGAGTCAGTTGGCTGACAACGACTGAAAAAGTAAAAAAGACTTTTCAATTGCTAAGGTTGAAGGGAAGCTGTATGCACCAGGAGACTAGTGTCAGGAGGGAAAACACTAACTTCAAGAGAATATGAGTGTTAAAGTAAGGATGTTTTGTTTGAAAAGGAAATATTTAGATTGAAAACCTTGTAAGTAAAATTCCTCTTATGTTCAGTGTCCAAGAACTAGTTTTAATTTTAATTACATCTTTGGAATACCTTTTAAAGAAGATAACATGAATAGGTGTTCTTGAATTACAGTTTAAGTAGGGAGAATCACAGCTCAGTTCAGGAGAGAACAGGACAGCAAATTCCAGCTCTCAGACAGGAAGCTGGAGAAAAGAAAAACCATTCCCAATACAAAACAAGGGACGCCAGAATCAAAGAGGAACGCATAACCTGACTAAAGGCTCTAGAGGCCTCTGATGCTTCCAAATCCAATAAATCTTAAAGTATATATCATGCAGACAAGAAGCCATTACCAAATTAAGCGGTATGTTACCTTTATCTCCTAAGAAAATTAAACTTTCACATTTGCATTTTATGTCCAGGCAGGAAAGGTTATGATCCAGTATGTCTACCTCTTCCACTTCAGAAACATTTAACTCACTGGTCAGCTTCAATCACATTGACAAATGTTTATAAATCTTAAATATATGATCCTACTCATGTATAAGCAATTGGATATTAAATATTCACACCCAAATCTTTTCCAAAATTTCACTAAGCTAGCCTCTGAAACTAAACTGCTGTGGAACAAGACAGAAAGAGGACATAAATTAAAGACAAAATAAAATACAAGAAGTGTAAAGGCAAAAATAACAGAGTAAGATTATTAAGATTAGTATTACTCAGTAAATTACTGAACTATCTTGAAAATTAATAGTTTGGTAGAGATACAAACTTAATGAGGACAGTCTTAATGTTAAGAAATAAATCTGGCTGCAAAATATTGCAGAGAGCTATCATGCCACTGACTAATAAAATGGATAAACGATTTTTTTTTTTAACTATAAGATTAGATGTCTGTATTTAAAGAAAATTCCCCCCCCCCAAGACAAAACCTATGAATACGTTGCATAAGTGATACAAACAAGCAGAGGTGAAAAAAAAAGCATGTATGTTACCATGTTGGTCAACAAAGGTCCAACCTGAGACACACAACAATAAAAACAAGTATCAAGTCAGAGTGATAGAAAATAAACTTCAATTTCTCCTTGTATAAGGAAAGTATGTAAATGGCTACTTGAGTACTTGCAGTAATATTTGGATGAATGAAGACACACATTTTTCAGAAAACTTAGTATTTGTTTTGAAGAAGGAAAGCATCGTCCTCTCAGACAAGGAAGAAATAATTAACTACAAGAAGGAAAAAAATAACACTTTTCTGGATCACTTGTAGGACTTCTGAAAAAAAGGCATAAAGTACTTTGTAGTACGTGTCAATAGCAATGGCCACTCCCTGTTCATCAGGATGTAGTATGGAATATCTACTGAGAAAGGAAATTCTCTTTGTTTTCCCTCGCACTGGCTCTGGCACTCATTAGCTCCCTTACAGGGCTAACATGAAGATAACTTCTATTATCAAGAAATAAGGGGTACAGGAACTGGGAGAAAAACCTAATTCATCACAGACACAGTAAATTAGCTGACTAATAGTATCAATATTGGTATTGTGTGATACTAAGTTTGCCTTTTTCCTACTCGTACATCTTTCAATCATTTTATATTTTACAGAATCATATAGAATGGCTTGGGTTGAAAGGGACCTCTGAGTCAACCCAGTTCCAGCCCCTGCCATGGGCTGGTTGCCCCTAGCACATCAGGCTGCCCAGGGCCCCATCCAACGCAGCCTCAAACCCCTCCTTCAGTGATGGGGCATCCACAGCTTCTCTGGACATCCTGTTCAGAGCCTCACCACATCCTTTGTGAAAAACCAAGGTTGGAAAAGACCTCCAGGATCATTTAGTCCAATCATCCACTTACCACCAATATTTCCTCCTGAACATCATTTTGCATGATGTTACTAAATGATTTTATTTGCATTAATTGTCCAGGGTTTCAGATAAGCCTTACAATATTTTGGTAACACTAAAGCATTCCTCAGAGAAGAATCCTCAAAGAAGAAAAGCTGCAAACAAGGGTCTGGTGTGTTGTAAATAGCACCCACTCCACTTACCTGTTTTGCAATGTATACAAAGACTATGAGAATTAAATTTCAGCTCCATCAGACGACTAGGGAGCTGGTAATACAGCATTCAGCAAAGTGGTACTAAACAAAAAGGCTTCCTGGAAGGATTAGGCTGTACACTTAAAATCTAGACTTTCAAATAGCACTTGCCACAGTATATTGAAAATTGGAAACTAATACACATAGCTGCTACAGCTTTCGTTTTTTTTTTCTTTTTTTTTTCTTTTTTGGCTTTCACATTTTTGTATGGTTTTTTGTTGCTTCATTGCTGTTTTTCTCAAACTATTTCAGATCCACATAAATTTTAATACCCAGCCACCACAAAAGTCTGAGTAAGTTTTTAACAGCACTTCTCAAGCAAATTATGTACTCCTACAGTTACACAGAGAAATCACTGCAGGAATGACAGCACAGAAAGGTAATTTGTGTAAGAACATCAGGCCAGAAGACCAACAGTATAATGAAAAATAGAACTACCTCATCTCAAACAGCAGTCAGTACAACATTACATTATCGAGTATCAAGAGAATTTAATGGCACTGTTATGAGTTTTCCTTCCAGCTCCCATCTGCCCAGAAATCAGATGTTGTTCTGAACTCAATATTTTTTTTTGTTTCTTAAAAAATAATAATAATAAAAAAAAAAGACAAGACTTTTCCCTGATAGTTAAAATTTAACTCTATACTACTTTACAACCTGCCACTTGTGTTGCCACATCTAGGAAAGGATGAAGGATTTCAAATGGATGCTACCACTGTAATGATTTTTTGCACTTAAAGAGAAACATACACAGCTACATAAATACAGTGAATCTTAAAAGTGCCTCAAGGACAACACAGATTCTAAGGAAAGAAAATCAACCTAAATATAAAGTTTAGGCAAACCTCCCCTATAAAACGTCTTTAATTGAATCAAGGTTAGCTTCAGAGACTTTGAGAGAAAACCTAAACTTTTACAGTATTTGTTTAGAGTTGAACAGCATAGGTATAGAACATACAAATACCCCCCCCAGATTCCAATTCAGAATGTTGAGCCATTTAAGTCAGAATTAACTCATGGTTTCAAACACACAAAGAAATCTTTAAATCAGTGTCAGTAACTTCCCCCAGATGCAAAAAGGAACAAGTATAAAACTAACATACATATACCCTGAATTATTCAGCCACATGCTACCATATTTACCAATTCTTTATGCCAAAATAGTTGGCAAAATGTAGAATAAAAAGGCAAGAGAAAACAAAAAGATAAATCTGAGGTATTATACTGCACTACTGGTTTGAGAAGTCTTTCACATTTGACAAAGTCTATGACCATCCATACAAAAAAAGTTCTATAGATTTAAAATGTGAGTGTCTTAGGCATAACTTAACAAACAATTTTAATTTCAAAAATATATATAAGTTACTTGAAGCATTTATCTTAAAAACAAAACTAAACAAAAAATGCGAAGTCCAAACCAAGTAAAAAAAGGGACAATTCACCCTCACTAAAATGCAGTCTAGGTTAAAGAATAAGTAAAACAAAATATTTACAGCTAAGAAGATCTTGCAACACGTTCTTTGTAAGCAACACGCTTAATATCCTTTATTTTCCTATTTTACAAAGTTCTGCTTCAGAGATTTCAGAGGCACAGCTACAAAATACCGCAGCATTTACTTAACAGAAGATTTGGGAACCTTTCCAGTTCCCTCCACCCCTACACTTTAACTAGATCAACCACAGGTATTTTGGATTATAGCTTCAACTACTTACTCCACAGAGTATAACAAAAGACTGATTAATCCTAAATTAACCTAGACAAAAATATGATACCAGCTAGAGAACCTTTATTACCATTCAAACCAAGACAGATCTGGACATCATTTAAGCATCTGATCCTATTCTCACAATGTTAATGGAAGAACTGCAAAGAATTTTGAGAGACATAGCATGATTATAACCATTTTAGATAACAACAGTTATCTATCACACTAGGAAATACACAACAGAAGACTATTAAAATGTGCTGTTGTTCCCCTGAAATCTCTTGATGTAGTTCAAGGGAAAACAGGGCCTTTCCTGAGAACAACCACGTCGTAATTTAAGCTGGGAACATCAATATTTAGTCCATATTTTCTCTGAATTGAAGAAAATGTACAGCTCAGTGAGATGAGGCATTACTCTAGCTTTGACAGTAAGAGGGGAAGAGCAAAAAGACAAAAGGTTTCATTCTGTGAAAACAACAGTGGGATCCTCTTTAAAGAAAGACTGCTGTTCTCATATCATTGGGAGAGAATGGGAGCCACTCACTGTCGCCCTAGAAGTCCACATGAAGTGAGGGAGCCAGAATAGACACCCAGTACAGACATGGTTTACAATGGCAATCTGCCCTACCCAAACACCTCTCTCCCAGCAGTGCTCCTCACATCTGTCAAAAGTCTATTGTTTAAATAAGTAAATAAAATAATTAAAAATAATTTAGAATGGAACCAGAAGCTGCTGGAACACTAAGAAATAGAACTAAGAACAGGCTAACCATTTTTCCCTAATACGAATTCTTTCACTTGACAATTGAGCAGGAAATTATTGAAAAAACTAATTGCCTCACATAGAGGTCAGTAACATACAGAATTTTGTCTGGATGAACAATAGAACAAGACAAATTACAGAGGGATGAGCATTTCTCAGTGCTGGAGAGCTAGATGCTAGTTTTACAATGAATAGTTTAGTGTGGAGCACAAAGCCTGAAACTCAGAATCTGTGGAGGGCACTGATTAAGCAAAATTCAATGTTTTGCTTTTCTGAAGAGGCAGAGGAAGTACTGCAATTAACCCGTGCTTTGACAAGGGGTACATATTAGTACTACAAATTGATATGTTTAAAAGTACTTATTTTTTGAAGGGCAAGATGATTGAATACTTTTACTGTTTCTAAATGGTTATAATCACTGGAGACCTTCTTTTATTATTAAGACTAAATCAAAAGGCTCAAGAAGAGTAACACAGAAACATACCTGCACGTTGAAAACATATGATTAGAGTTATGGAAGTGTAATAAAGTACTTACTTGGTACGTGTCCCATAATCTGATGGTACACCGTAAAGGGACTTCTCTCATGAGTAAGTTATTCATCCATCGGAAAGCAAATTGCAAATATTTCACCTCATGCTGATCCAAGTGTCTATGAACTTGTTCTGAAGATAAAATAAACCAACATTTTACTGACTTTTCAGAAGTATTTAACTATCAAAAGTAGTATCTGAAAAATTAAAGAATTCTCTGATCCCAAGGAGGTAACGTGGTGATGCAAGCAAATAAACAAAATCGCAAAGATAAACAGGAGAAGCAATTGTACAGTACATTGGACTTATTTTTCTTCCTTCAGAAGACTTAAAAAATGGTTTACAATCAAAACAGAAAAATGACTGAAGTCACAATTTCTCAATATACAAAAATTATCTGCAAATTGATAAAATGAAAGAAATATGTAGATATACACTCACTAACTTATTATAAATTATTTGGGGCAAAACTACAAGCAACAAGGTTTACAAATAATGTAATGGATTTCAAAATTAAGACACTGGAAATAAAAAGCAGACAATAAAAAGGCAAAGGAGTACAAAAGAGCATAAGTAAATGCTGTATTCACTTGAAACAGAAAGTTGAGACTAATACATGCAAAACAGTGGGAAAATTGGACCACATTGCATCTTAAATAATTTCTTAATATCAAAAAAATACAAATTTTTTCAAAGTACATATCAAAATATAAATGGTTTCTAAAGAATTTGTCAAACACAATATTCATTCTGAATATTCTGAGTATTCTCTATTTGAGAGTTGAGGTAATCACTTGCATGGACTATTTCTATATTTAATAGAACTAATCTGCTAGCTTGACTTTATGTATTTAGCTAAATTCAGCCCAAAAGAATCAGAAACACTGCTATCTGATTGTAGCTAAAATGCCATAAATTACAACTGCTGTACAAATGCAATGTCTTACTTTATATAAATGCATGACAAGAAGCCTTCATTAAGGCCCCAATGAGACATATCATTCATATATCTCTGTGAAAGATTTTGGTACCCATTTCTAGTATGCTAGAAACTAAGACAATGAGAACATGTTGATCTTCCAAATTTCACATTTATCAGAGCTAAAAAGGCACTAAAAAACTAAATGAACAACTAAAATCTCAAAAGTGCAGCAGCACTGTTATAAGACGTATAAAGATTAATGTAACAGAAGTTAAATTGTGCATTACAGCAGTTGGTTAAAGACTTTTGGAAAACATCTGAAATATTTGAATCTTTCTGAGTAAAAAGATCAGCTGTCCATCTGTATAACCCAATGTGCTTCCTGGGGCCTCTGTGTTGAAGCAAGAAGGACAGAGAATAATGGAAGACTGAACACACAATAAAAACTCGGAGAATAAATCTTACTCAACCCAGCTCTATTTAAATTTGAGCATGTTTGTACAGGACCGTAGATGAGTTCAATAATACCAGTTCAACAAATTATTATCTTAGTTATTGAAAATTTTGACAGCTTAAAGGCTTAGACTGAAGTTATATCATTCTTTTTTCTCGAGAAATATGTTGTGACTATACGAAAGTTTTAGTCAGTATGGCATTAACTTTCAGACAACTGAAAATTGTTTCAATATGGAAGAAGGAAATATGTTTCAGATTTTAAAAATAATCAACAGCAAGCTTTTATACAAATAAGAACAGTCACAACACATTACATCAAACGTTCACTGGCTCCAAAAATGTCTAAAAATAAACACCTACAGATATGTATAAAGTATCATCGAATCACCAAGTTTGGAAAAGATCATCCAGTACAACCATCCACCTATCACCTACTAAACCGTGTCAGTATATTTCCAAAGCACTATCTTAGTCTCTATCTACACAAGGTTAACTTATTTAAGTTTTTAAAGTCATAAATTTCCATTATATAAATACAGGCAAAATATATTGTTTGTGATCATCTGAAAAATATCTGCTACTTCTGAGATTTATTTATATTTTTTAAACTTGTACCTATATTTAAAAGTGTGTAAATCTTCAAATGTTTTATTTCATTTCTAGGAAAGCTTCCATACAAGCTTTTAAGTGATCTCACCAAGTCCTGGAAAATCCCTCCCCTCATCCATTCTGTGCACTGAAGAACTACTACATTACTATACTATATTTTGCCCAAACATTGCAAATATTTTTAAAATTATTCATAAAAGAGAACTTACTGATGGGAATCCCACTACTCACATTTACCTCTCCCTTCCAATCTCAAAACTGTGTGGCTAAACTACCTAACCCAATTTCCTGCCATCACATTAAAACCCTTCTTTCCAGGGCTTTCTGAAAAACTCATAAATTACACCATCTCTGGTAGAAACATCATCCAATATTAAGGCCGGTTCTAAGGTCTGTATGACATGACACGATCACCCTATATAAGAGCAATGTAGTACTCTTAGTACTTTCTCTCTTNTACTCACATTTACCTCTCCCTTCCAATCTCAAAACTGTGTGGCTAAACTACCTAACCCAATTTCCTGCCATCACATTAAAACCCTTCTTTCCAGGGCTTTCTGAAAAACTCATAAATTACACCATCTCTGGTAGAAACATCATCCAATATTAAGGCCGGTTCTAAGGTCTGTATGACATGACACGATCACCCTATATAAGAGCAATGTAGTACTCTTAGTACTTTCTCTCTTTTTTTTGAATTTTACACGAGATGTGGAATTCTGCATGGTAGAATCCTTTATGCCTAGGATAATATCCATTATTTCTAGCAAAATTTATCTGCAAGTCACATATACTGAAGTGAGATACTATGTTAAATTTATTTCAGATACCTATATTGCAGACTGCAACATTTAGATAATCAAGTAGAACGCAAAACCAGTCAGTTTTATTCCTAGTTGATGTACTAACTCACAAACACCACCTAACATTCTTTTTCTTAGCACAGTAGAAACATATTTCATTCAGTTGTTTGCAGCCATTGAAAGTAATGAAGAAGAATAAATTGTGCCAGTTTTTATATTTCATCTAGTGTTTAATATTCATAATGAATTTCTTGGAAGTTGTTTTCTAGTCTAAAGAATTTGAAAAACAGACTACCAAACTCCATGAGTTATATGCAATTGATGTAAGACTGGAATAGAAAACGCAAAGATTGAAAAGGCTCATTCTTCCTACTTTGTAAGTAATTGTCAGTAGGGGCTATTTTGCTGATAAAGGTAATTATGACAGTTGTAATCTAAATTTAAATTTTCCATTTCACTGAAAATTAGCACGAGTCGGTAACAAACAAGCAAGTTATGTAATTACTGTCAACTTCCAGATCTCAAGTATTTTATAAGAATACCCTTATTGCACTTTCAGACAACAAAATTATGTTATAGGTATGAAAAAAAATATACAACTTGTATCAAAATTCAAAAGAAACAAGAACTATAATAAATAAGGTTCCCAAAACCTAAGGTAAGTATGCACATATAAGATGTTTTGATGAAACAAAACATAAGAAATAAGTACAATATACAAATGTTTTCCTAAGTAGCATACCACCAAAAACATGTATTTCATGTACTACATTAAAAGCATTTCTAATTACAGATAATTTTAATAAACACACTTACTGGATATATTAATTTGATCACATTTAGGCATCCTAAGTAGTAATGACAGTCAAGTACATCTCACGAATCCTCCTAATCTGGGCTTCTGGTATAATTCTATACACTGTATCTCCTCTAAAAATCTTTGTAGCACCTAGTCACTACAAAATTACATCAACAAGTGCCTTAAGATTTTTAAAAGCCAAAATACTTACATTTCTACATATTCATCAAAATTTTCTGAAATTAATTACGAGTACCTAATGTTGTCATTGCTAAAATTTTTAATTCCTTATGGAAACAGGATCTATATGCATAAAATATTTATTATTGTTTAATGCCAGCTTCTCATGCAGCCTTACTGATTTCAGAATTAAAGTTGTATGTGACTACAGATTCAAAAACTAAAGCACAGTTAAGGACAAAATAACCTGTACTAAAGCATGATGACTTAAGTGCTGACCTGACTGTGGGACACTGTCGGAATAAGAGCTAGGAAAGCTTCCACATAAGCAAAGAGGAATAACAAAATAAAAGTAAAATGAAGCTTGAATGGCCAAATTACAGTGGTGCAGCATGGAGCCATTTATTGATGACCTTTATTTAAAGATTCCTAGCAACCCTAACAACCTTTTCTGATGCTTGACTCTAAATCTAGTTTTGACATTTTTGAAAATTATTTAAAATGTGGGGTTCTTTATAGTTCTCACTTCAGCACTTCATTCTTAACTTTTCGTTCTTAACTTTAGCCTTTTATCAACACTGTGTATTTCTAAAGTAAATATAAAACAGACTAATTGTTAAAACATCACCTGAAATGCAATTAAGGTTTATCTGATAAATAAACAGGTCTTTTAATACAAGAGAAGGAAGAAAAAACATGTATTTGTCTTCATTAAGATTCTTCTTAAAGCCATTACAGTTGCTACAAGAGTATCTCCTTTGGTACCAATCCAAAACAAATAGTAAATTAATGGCAGGGGCTTCACTGGCACTCTTCTTAACACAGAATAATGCCTGTGGCCTTTCTACTTTACGTATGAAAATGTGACACAGAAATATACTAGCACTCTCAAATTCAAACGGTATTCAAAGCTGGAGTACCATTTCTTCTTTCTGGGCCATGCCAAGTGTTATAATCTAATAATTCAAACTATTCCATTACTAA
>VXAB01006968.1:176265-253768 GCA_013399175.1 Odontophorus gujanensis
CATTTGTTTTTTTAAAAATAACGAAAATTCCAAAAAAAAAAAAAAAAAAGAAAAAAAAAAGAAAAATTATAGTCAGTGATCTTCGAGATAATAATGCAGGCAAAGCATGTCACTCCAAAAAAGCATTGTTTAAAAACTTAAAATCCTTTCATTTTCAAACACACACAGTTTACTGCAGAGTAAACGTACGATCCTATTTTTCGATTAATTTTCTAATGACTCTTTTGAAAGTTCCCTGTATGAATATATAAATTGATGATAAAAGTTTTCAAATAAACACACACACACACATTATACACTTCTACGACAGGTAATAATCTTATGGAAGAACTAGTGGAGACTGAACAGCAATTCAGAGCTAAGAATTGCTTTAAAAACACTCAGGGTCTTCATTCACCATCTATTTTTTCCCCTAATTAACTTTTGCTATTTAATATTAGTTAATATTTTTGTAGACATTTCCACAAAACAGATAAATAGGACAGTGTGATCCAAATGTTTCCTCCTGTCTTCTCATTTGTAAAGCATATAATACAGCTGCAGAATTTGGTAGCTGTTTTTGTTGTTTTGTATTTTGTCTACTGAATTTAAATCCCATACACCTTACTTCCCATGTCAAATGTAGTAAGAAATTATTACTTATGACTTAATTAACTCACACAATTTGTCAGCTAATGTTGATGGTGAAGCTTTGCAACATAGGTTATAGCAGTTTCAGATTTAAATCTTTAAAAAGCCCTGTGAGAGTCTAATACTATGTTTGGCATTTCATTACCTCATGGTTGATAAGATTTCTCACACACGCCACAATGCAAACATCTATCTTTTACTTGCCAGACTATCAATTAAATTTGGTTGCTCTTTATTGAAGAATGAATTTATAGAAAACAAAATCACATATGGAACATGCTTGCAAGTCTGGACTTTATCTGACTTTTAGATTACAAATAGGAAACACCCACCATGTAGCACTGCCACAGCTATTATAAACCTTGGTTGGCAACAGTGACTTTCCTTCCTGTGCAGTATTGCAAATTCTCAATTACAGAAAAGTTTTTATGGCCCACTGCAGAGATGAAATGTTATGTACAATCTCCATAAATACTGAAAAGTAACAGATCTCTTTTCCAGTTTCCTCATAATGCTGCAACTTGGAACTTGACTGACAGTCTTTGTCATCCTTTACAAAATTTCAGTACTATACTTTTAGCTGAGCAAAGGAAGCAAGTAACCACCAACTAGATTTTGTTCTGATCAATAATCAATACAGTGTTACAGTAAGCAATTCTACCTGGCTGAACATTCTAAAAGCACGGAGTTATTTAAGAAAGATGGTACTGTGACATAAACAAGTAACATATTTGAGAAGACTGCTGCTTACTATGAATCCTGCCACCCACAAAAGTAAACTTGTAATTGTGAGAGCAGAATCCTGTGATGAGCTGCTCACCTCTAACTTAACAATAAACATTTGACAAAACTGGTTTGGGTAAGCAATGCTTCCCTTTACAGTACTCTGCCTACTGAAAGCAAGTTCTGCATTTCATTATTTACACTGCAAATCACCCTCACGTTGTACAAAACTAGTGTGTTTATGGGAGACAAAGAGAAGAATTTGGAGTAAAACCTCAACACCAGGTACCCCCAGATGCAGACTAAGGCTTATGGACAACAAGAAACCCTCAACCTGAATTAATGAAAATTTGAATAAAAGTGATTCTATCAAGAATACAGCTTAGCAACGAGTTATTATTAATCTCCACTATTTTACTAATACAAACGAAAAACAACATAAATTCTTGATGACTGGAAAAAGACACTCAGAAGTCATCATAAATCTGCACCTGAAGATAAGCTCTCTCTATGATACATAATCCTACGGAATCCAAGTAGCATTTAAGTTTTTTTATTCAGAATTAGTTTGCCTTTTACCTCATCCTTCGTAAGAATTATAACCATCCTGTTAAAAATAAAAAAATTAAAAAAAAAAACAAAAAAAACCTGAAAAGGGCTGTACAAAGGAAAAGAAGACTGACAGAAGACCAGATATATTACTCAATAGCATAATAGCATTCTCTTTGTGCCCTACAACTTAGAGATAATTATCTATTTGAAATTAGACCACTAAATATACTGCTGCTTGTTAGGACTTTGACAAGTATGTTCAACATATCCAAAAGATACAGCTGATATGGAAAAGCCCAAGAGAGTGACTCCAAAGCAAAAGCAGAAAATGGACAGAGGGATAGACAGAGGAACTGACTCAGGAAATGAGAGATCTAGTTACCTTAAGGAATCAAACGTAATAATTCTGAAGTAACCAGAGGAAAATGGAGGAAACTATTAGAAAAAACACTAACTAATCCAAATAGAAAAACATTCGAGTTAAAAGCTAAAAATACAGTTGGTCTCCCAAGTGGAACTTGACCTTAATATTCAAGATGTAACAAATAACAATGTTATTTGTTCAATCAGATCTACTTCCAAGAAGCATTCATCAGAATTCTGTAGCCAAATCTAAATCACAACTGTGTGCATTCATAACTGGGTTTATGCCCAATACTTCTTAAATTTCAGATGTTATTTTTTTTCTTTACTTGTTAATTTGACACAAAAAAGGTAAGTTTAGACTACTTAAAAGCCAAATTGTTTACAAAAGTCAGGAATTTATAAATGATTTCAACATTGGTCTTAATCAACTTTTGTTAAGATCTCTGAACCCTGTAAGAGCATACAAATGTAATCTCCTCAGTAAAATATAAAAATATGATTCAAGAGATATATTAAATAATTACAATGCCCAGTGAGCAGCATCTAAGAGTAGATTAAAGTATAATACAGTAATTATAACCATAAAATCAGATAAAAATAAGATGGCATTGTTAGAATAAAAAAAGAGCTTTATAGCACAGATTAATTAAAACAATTACGAAATGCCTACGAGTTTTTTAATCACTTCAGCATCGAGCTGATACACAACGAATGACCTTATTAGTCACTAATTTTCAACAGCAGCAGTAAGATCTAAATAAATTCTATTCCCATTTCCAATTCAAAAGGCTTCAATGGATTTTAAGAATGCCAAGTCTTCACAACTATTCCAACGAGTGCTTTTTTCCTCAGATACAATTCTAATAAAAAATTACAGGTGTCAGTAAAATGCTTTACAATATAATTAAACATGAACATAATTTTGCACACATGGTTAAGTATTCTTTAACCATACTTTAAAGAAATCATTAGCATGATTGAATATATAGCAAAGATTGATCAAATGTCACCACAGTGTCATCCTCAGTTCACAGTATGAACAACAAAGATTCAAATTAAAAACCATACGAATCACTTAATCTGTATCTATTATAGTATATTAAGCAGACACCTAGAGTGTTAAATAAGAAAACATACTAGCCTTGGTTGATATTTTGTCTGTTTGAGAATCAGATTTTCAAAAACAAAAAATCAAGACCATTTTTCTCCACTGTTCAAGAAGTTCAATCAGCACAGAAACTGAATAATCTTTAGACACTACTGAAGTGTAAACACTACCAAATACATTTCTCCAAGTACTTTTCGGCCATAATTTATCAGACAAAATTAAGGTCTCAGCCAAACCATGAAACATTTGTATTTGAACTATTGGCTGTTTCTAGAGGACTGTGTGTGTCTCTTTCTCTGAGAATCTGCTGAAGCTAGGTGCCAACTCAACATAGAGAGAAAACTGCAGGAATCCCAGGGAACACTTAGCCTTTTACTACACAGATCTTAACACAGACTCTCAACTAAATGGACTTTAGAAAGAATAATTCCAGGTCCTTCAGCTCTATACTAACGAAGGATGTATTATAAACAGGCCCAATTTAACAAGAAACCTTCATGATACATAAATACTGAATATTCAGACACACCTAAAGCAAGTATTTCAGAATAGGAGAAGTACAAAGAATGATGCAATGAAATATGCTCTTTCACCGTATTTAAGCAAACAAACACATAAAAATGAAAAAATTCACTAGATCTTACAAAGAACTTAACTGGCACATACACAACAAAGAAATACATACAAAAGATTTATGTAGGTTTTTTTTTTCCTGTGGGTAAAAATAGTTAAAATGTATAGTATAAACGTAAGGTCACGTAATGACAGCACATTACGACAATTTTCTTGATTAAAAAGTCCTTATTGTGGAATTATACAAAGAAATGCAGTCACCTGAGCAAGACATTTGCAATCCAAGACAGAAATAAACATGTAAACTATGATTAGAGAAGCTATGATGAACTTGACAAGAACAGAATACTCAGAAGCAGTCTGTACACTTTCCTGTGCAACCTACTCTGTGGGAACTGCTTTAGCAGAGGTGTTGGACTACATGATCTCCAGGAGCCCCTCCCAACCCCTAAAACTCTTCGATTTGGTGAAAACATAGATCAGGCTGTTCAGCACATAAATGCACACTTCACGAGTTATTTTTTAAGACACTTAGAATAAAACATTTCAGAATGATCCTCACAGAAGATGAAGCATGTTTATACTATGCTCTGAGTTGTGAATACCATCCATATAAGCTTTTTATAATATTAATCAGAATACAACTTAAATGAAAAAAAAACTTATTTTTTCTCAAGTTGTTGGGGTTTTTTTGCTAATTTAGAGAGAATATCATGCAATTTTTAACAACCCATGTTTTTTGTCAGTTTTTATGGTAAATGAAGACTACTTCTAAACACAAATGCTCAGCTTTCTCACATGTTACCTGACACTAACATAACTGCCAGACGTTTTCCAGTAAACTGAAGAACCCAAGACTCTCCCAAGTCTGAAACCAACTAAATGCTAAACATCTGCAAATTCTGAGAACATAAATCCTGAGTTTATTTTGCCATTCCTACAACACATCTCCTCAATTTCAAGCCTAAGTGAAGCAATTGTGGAAGAGAGCATCACGAGTGTGACCTTTTTTACAAATCATGAGATTGTTCATGATTTACAGGAGAAAAGCTCCACTGACACTACAGAGAATAGAAAATGTAACTATTGTAACAATTGGTTATATTATTGAGTTATTTTTTTATCTCCTCCTGTAGTATTTTTGTAAAATTCTTAGACAGACCTGAATGATGATAAGGAGAAAAACGAGACAGTTTGAAGACAAAACATTAGTCACTCTTACCAACAAAATATTTCGCTAATAAAGTAAAAAAATTCCACTGAGAACATGGGTCATTAAAAATACTTTCTGGAGTTTAAATGGGCTGAGATTATGATTAAATTAACAGAATGTCTTGGCTGTTTGAAGTCTAATTCAATGTTTTGCACTGTACACACAAGGACAGTCATTTTGAGAGGAACTGTGATCCATGAGGTTGGGTTAATGAAGATTGCTTGAACACTAACATAACGTATTAACACTCTCCAAAGGGTTAGGTATCACTTTTCATACACTGGTAACCCATTATAATAAGCAAACAAGCTGCACAAGCTTCATCCATTCAAGCAGCTACTTATTATGGTTCTCTTATTATTAAGGTTCTCTTCGCCATTCAGTTATCCAGTATCAAGAAAATAATGTGATAGAGCAACAACAGGAACCTTATTTTCCTCCACAATTATAATAATTAGCAGTTAGAATATTTACAGGTAGTATAAAACATACAATTTCTTTTTTTAAAGCAAAACTGCTAAATTGATGTCAAGCATACTTTTCTCGCTAGCTACAGTATAGCAGACTCGAGATGAAGATAAAAGGAAAAAAGGACATAGAAATGGAGAAGAGTAAGAAATTACAACATTTAAGTTAACTGCATCATAATTCTATCAAAAAATCCAACTAGATCAGTATCCTTTACCAGAGACATCACCCAAAAGATGAAAAAGGAGTGCACATCTGCAACTGCCAACACAGTGTCTAAAACCTTATTACAATATTTCATATATTTTGGTCTGTATTTTCTGATGAAAGAGAGGAACTAGCTGGTCACTCCTCTACACAGAAAGAAATGGCCCTAAGAATACCGAAAAATCTTTTTCAAACTGAATCTTAAGTGTGCCACTGTACTACAAGGGTTGTGATCAGCAATGTCCAAGTGGCAGTCAGTCACAAATGGTCTAACTCAAGGATCAGTACTGGTGCTACTACAATGCAACAACTTCACGTATGAATGGGAGAATGGCATCTAGTGCACTCCCAGTAGTTTTATGGATGATAGCAAGTTGGGAGGCATGGTTGATAAAACACACTATACTCAAATTCCATAAAGGAAGATACTATTTACTTGTACTAAAAGAAAGTCACAATGAATTTGGTAGTCACTTGATGGTAGGCAAAGCCTTGAAGAGTCATATGCAACAGTCAAAGCTGCATAATCTCCACCCTTGGAGATGAGAGCCGGGGTCTGGACAACTGACTTGCAGGGACATATAACCAAAATAGTTTTAAGATTCAATAGCATCAATCACACTGAATTTCTTCAGGCCTACTTTTCCAACAGTAGCAATAGTTTTATAAAACATTTCATAGCTTCATCTTTTATTCACGGAAAAAAAATTAAATTTAATTTCCTCACTCTGACTTACTGTAATCCCCATTAGTTGTTTAGTGTAGTTTGTTTCCTTTAATATATGGTTTCTTTTCCTACATATTCTACACATGTCACATGGATAACACACATCATAAAATATACCTGCTATAAGGCAATCAACTTCTTAAAGTTAGGACTTTGCTTTGCCTTCTCCAACTACATCACTCTAACAAGGAAGCTGTCTTCAACTTTACTCTTAATTATAGGTGTTGATATAGTTGAAATCTAAGAAGTTGCTTTGTAACTACCTCACACAGTCTGAAGAGTCAACACTAACTAGCAAGTACTCATGATCTCCACCAAAAACTACCAGAAAATTAACGTTTCTAATATTGAAAATTTATTACTCAGTGTCCACCTTTATTTTTAAAACACTGTGACAGCTATCTACAGCCACTGATATTGATACAGAAACTGCTTTACTGTGTACCTCAAAGTAAAATATCCAATATGTTGGTTACATCCTTTCTTAAATGCTACATAATTTACATCAGCAAACATTATGTTGTGTCTACATTTAGAAAGATATATAAACAACTGCAATTTCTGAGGTATCAGAATTTTGGTGTACATCAACAATTTCCTATTAAACACAGTTGTATTAAAGACCTCACAAAATTATTTCAAATCAAATAAAAATCAGGAAGACATTTTAATTGCAGTTAGTTTACCAGTTGCAGTCAGTAAACAGCAATTAAACTGCTCTACAAAGGACAGTTCAGGAAGAAAAATGTATTTGCTACAGCTGCCTTTTTCTTCTTTTATTTAAGTGTAAAGACTTCAAAATAATCCTTTGCAAACTTAATCCACTGAGACAAGTTATTTAACTAAATATCCAAAGCAGTGAAGGTACAAATAAGCCTTCAGCAAATATGAAACAAACAATAATATATTGTGTATTTATTTTTTCCTAAAATGTAACAATGACTTTTATTGTCAGAATAGTATTTTTCATTTTAGAAATGTGTTTCCATAGTTTATGGACCACATTTACAATGTTTACTTGCAGATATTATAATTACGCACGTTATTTAAAAGTGTACTTGTTTCTACCAGTAATTGAAATTTAACCACCAGTACTGATATCAGCATAAAATAACATGAAAATCCATACTGCAAACAGTTAGATGATTTCTGAAGGTACAAAATGCAGTACTTTAGAAATATTTGTAAATAAAAAATTTCCTACACTTTATATAGAAGCATCCCTTTATTTTTAATATTATTATTTTTTAAATACATACAACAAACCATTTTATATGCATCTACATTTATAGTAGAATATTACAGAAGCACTGCTCTCCTGCTTTTATTGTTCACTAATTAAGAATACATAAAGGGCACAAAAACCTTTATCAAAATTTAGGTTACAAATATGTGCAAACCAGCCCAAATTTGCTGTGGTAAGTACTGGCACAAGAAAAACTCACAATATATAAAATGACATGACAGAATTAAACTTTTCACACAGATTATCAAATATTAAACCATTCAGGAATTTTATTTTTTTTCCTAGTTCATCATTGACAGGCTAGAGTCACAAATATATGGCTGGTTCTGCTTGGCAACATTTTGTTAATACTCTGTTCATTAATTTAACAAACTACCAAGAGAGTATGTTTAGAATGGGCAAGCATTATCTCTTGCATTTCATTTAATTAAACTCTGCTCCAGCAATATGACAGTCAGCATTTCATGAAGGGAATTACTTTAAGGATGAAGGTAGAAAATATTTCAAAGTGCCCTGTTAAAACATGAAAGCATAATCTCAAATTGCCCCTGCATATACTGTAATTTATCTATAATATTAAAGATGTTATTTCCAGAGTTGATAATTAATTGGATTCCACAGAGAAATTATTCAGGCATTCCAGATAGCAAAACGATGCACAAAGGCACAAAACATAGTGCCAAAGGACAGCCATAAACAACCACTGTGACTTGCCCAAATTACAACAATCATTGAGCTTAATATGAAATGAATACTGGCTGCCTTTTGTATGTGGTCATTACTCTGCTGCAAAGAAATTGTCATTGAATTTTGATTATATTGCCCTAATAAAAACTAATGAAAGTGGCTCATGCTCCAGTAGCTTTCCTTTAAATGATACAGGACAGTGATCTTTCAAAGGCCAGCGTGCCACAAATTGACCGAGTGTGACACCTCATCTGAAGAAGGCTATGTTACTCCACCACTATAGGTAGCAGCAGTGATGCTGACTCATCTTCGTGGAAACATTTAACTAAACACTTTCAACGAAACACTATTTAGAAATTAGGTTGACTTTTAAACTTACCATCGATCCGACTAACAAGCTCTTCCAACATTTTCACTTTCTTTTGAATTCCTGGCTGTGCAAATGTGTAATTATCCTAAAGAAGAGACCATATACAAATATAAGTTCATGAAAACTTAGAATTTCTTTTCCCCCAATTACCTAACTTTTTTTTTTTTTTTTTTAAATTCTATTCTTGTTTGCTTGAGGTGTTCAAGTTTTGGTTTTGCATCTCCTAAGTCAGTCTCTACAGTTCAGTAGCAAACCATCGCATTCCATCATGTTACTCCAGAGTCCTGTGTCTAACAGAATACCTTACAGCTACTGCTGTATAATCTGCTCGCTACCTTCTAGTCTAGTGACCCTGAAGTTCCAACTACATCACAGAAGTCTGAAGAGCTTCAGAAGGCTGCCTTCCCAAATGTCAAAAGCTGTCGTGCTACATATTTTTTTTAAGGTCTTTTTTTTTCCCTCACCATAAATTTATAATTTTAATCACAAATAAGGTAGGAAATATGAAAATTAGACCCTAATCAGTGACAAGATATAAATTTGACCCTTGTAAGTTCAGAGTAATGCCTTCCAGCAGTGTGAGAAATCAAAACTCTATTTCAATGGAGTTGTGACTGCTCTGAACATAAGGTCATAGTTAATATCATGTACCAAAATCTAACATATGAACTGAACAGCTAAAAGGACAGGGCACTTGCATGTGTTTGTCTGAATGCATTAACTCTAACTAGACTTTGTGTTTGTTTATATACTGATTTTTTACTTTTTAAGAAAGTTAACTCTAAGTTCCAGAAGTAGTACAGTATTCAAAGTACAGCAATATGGTACTCAATTATACAATCCATAACAAGTTTTCTGTAAAAATATTCTCACATATTGAAAAAGAAAGCAAATGCAGTGCTAGAATACTATCACTTCCCACGTGCTGCAACCAAACCATAGCTCCCACCCCATCTGAAAGTGTTCTCTTTCACAAAGCATCATTACTCCATACACATCTGGAAACACAATTCAAAACTTCAAACTTGAACTTAAAAGCTATTAAGTTTGTTCTTCACTGTATTTCATTTCTGCCTACTCATTTCTTTTCCTATTTATTATTTCAGCCGCAAATAAAGCCAGTTCAGAATTACTCTTCTACTTGTGCTGACTCATCTATCTGGAAACATCCTTGCTGGCTCCCAAGACCTCTTTTCTAATTAAACTATGCTCTCAGTATTCCCTCTTATGATATTTATAATTGACTCTGAAGCTTGTGAAACTGTGAAAAAATGACTCTGCAAATGTAAAAAAGTATTCTAGAATTCTTAATCCTTCTATGCTTCCAGGTAAAGAAAAAAGCAAGTAATGGAGCTAAAGGAAAACACGTTCAACCCATTATTTCTCAGGGCAATATAGATGTTCAGTGGTTAAGTTTTAAGTTATTGTTTTTTCAAACATATAATTTAAAGGGCTTTATTGGCTTCCAAATTCAGCAAAACAGCCCTTCAAAAGACCGAAGTTTTTATATATAGCATTGACAGCTCTTTACAGAGCACATTTTCAATACAGTTCTCTCCTGTCTTCTGCAGAAAAAGACATTCCAGTGTTTCAGTGCTCACACCTATTCCCTCTCACACCTGTGGGTTCTCACAGGCATGTTACATTACTTGTCTTTCAAGTTTTTGTTATATTTCATTTATTACTTGTGTAACTCATCATCTATATGAAGCAAAATACTAACTCTGAAGAAGTCCTAAGGAACAGCAAACAGGATTGTTTGACCTCAACATATCTTCAGCAAACAGCTAACATTAAACACCATATTTCAAACCTCTGTTCTTGACTCCGTCTGGAAAGCATTCACATACAACAAAGTATGAGATCCAACAGAATATATGATAAATATAAAAAAAATTCACGCATTACTGTGCATTACCTAAATTCCTTGACATTCTGCTCAGACAGATTCCAACATACTTTCAGTGAACCATGCTAACCTACTTCATGGCTGAATGGCTATAATATCTAGTTCAGACTCCAACATATAATTAGTTTCACCTTACAATACCAAAGGTTAAGACTTTATAATGTCACAAGGGTTCAAAACTTGCTTCACTCTCAAATCTTTGTGTTAATTGCTGGTACTTATTCTGCAGAGACTAACAGCTAACTGCCCTGCAACTACAAAAAGGTCTGGTAGGACGTTTTCCTCAATAATAATATTTAAATCTTAAAATAAAATACTTCAATTGCAGCTTTTATTATATGAGAAGGCATGAACACATCAGATATTTTTACGTTTTTTTTACAGGTTAGAGAATCCTTCTTTGAATAAACACGATTAGTATGTGAAAATAAAGAAAATACACAAACTGAAGAAAATTTATATAAATAAAGAAAAAAGGCACTGAATAAATCAAACTCGAACTATAATCCTATACTCACAGAAAGAAAGCAGAGAGAATTAACAGAGTTTCTAAAAATCACCATGGGAATCAAATCCCGTTCATTTTTCTATCTCTTCTGAAAGCTGGCAACACAGTGTAATTCAGAAAGTAAATCCCGCAGTAACATTTTCTGTGGATACACTGAAAAAGTGGTCTTGAGTGAAAAAAAGGATGGGTCCTACTTTCGATTTTCATAATTTCCAGATGTATGGCATGAATACTGCAACACCCCCAGCATTTTTAATTGCCTACAATATAACATAGATTAGTACAAACATGCATTCTAGTGTTTCCAACCACTTATGAGAGGTGAGTCACTGCCATGTATCTTGCAACAAAAATGCTGTTTCCAATCACCATACACAGCCACAGAACTGGCAGCCATCTGTTCGAAGTATTACTAACTTACATCACGCTAAAGAGAACACAGTTGCCTTTTAATCACAGAATGGCCTGCGTTGAAAAGAACCTCAGAGATCACCGAGTTTCAACCCCCCGCTGTGGGCACGATCACCAACCACTAGAGCAGGCTGCCCAGAGCCACATCCAGCCTTGCCTTGAATGCCTCCAGGGATGGAGCATCCACAACCTCTTTGGGCAACCCGTTCCAGTGCCTCACCACCCCCTGAGTGAAAAACTTCCTCCTAACATCTAACCTAAATCTCCCACCTTAACTGAAAACCATTCCCTCTTTTCTGTCACTATCAACCCCTATATACAGTCATTCCCCCCCTGTTTATAATGCTCAATGTCTTGAAGGTGCTGTTAACCAAGTCCATCACAGTTCTGTTACTTTAATTTTAAACCTCTTAAAAAATACATGTACTTCATAGCCATAAGTCCATAAGAATTCTGAAAATCTTGCTTTGTGACTTTAATTGTTTTGGTTTTTTTTTAATTATATGTGGGAAAGCAAATGTACTGGTGAAGGCCATCTGGTATATTACAAAAGCAGCTGTAAGGATATACAGAAGGAAATATAAACTATTACATATAAATACATGAACACAACTACACGATATTATTAATTATATACAGTAAATCCATAAGTAATATACACACATTATACATATCTTTCTATGTGCATATTTAAATAGATATATAACACACTATGTACTTATGCAGACACATAAAAACATACTGTATTACTACTTCTACTCAGACCTTTTTAAGTACTTTCTAGTTCCAAAGAACAACATTTCTTGTCTACATATCACAAATCTTAATCTTTTAAATCCTCTGACCTTCCTTGATAATTTACGTTATTTAAAATGCACGTATGAAGGCTGTGAGTATTAAAAATGGCTGAATAGGAACATACTCCTTAATTTGCTTTGACTTTTGATTAGCCCCTAAGTGGTCAGGTAGTTGGACTAGATCATCTTTGAAGGCTCCTTCCAACTGAACTATTCCATTCCATTCCCAGGTGAGAAGATGAAATGAATTTGCATATTCCACAACTAGTCCAAAATGCTTCCTGTAAAACATATACTTCAACCTTCATAATTTTTAAACCTGACTTCTGAAAACTCAAAAAGTCCATGCAATGTACTTGTCTCCAAACAGGTGAGAGATGCGATTTGATGGATGAACCTTTGTGTGGATAAAGAACTGACTGGATGCTCACACTCAGAAAGTTGCAATCAACTCTCTGTTTGCGGTACACGAAGAGTTAAAGGATCTACTTTGCAAGAACTCGAGGCCGGTCCATCAGCAACCAAAACACAGTCTTGCATTGCTCAGGTCCACGATTCTATAGAGGAAGACCGTTGCAGGTTTTGTTCACTTGGTTAGGTTTTTTTAAACATTTTAACTATACCACATTCTGAACAGGCAATAGCAGATGTATTAGGGTTAGTTCAAAAGAGTAGAAACAGCATAACAATTATGTAAATTACATTCCAACAGTAAGTAGTTACAACAACTCTATTGACCAAGTTGGTTTATTAACTTCTTGGCACGGTCACATCATTGAATAAAATATGTATTATTTTCTTCAGATACTAATAAAGTCTTCAAAGACTTCTCTGAAAAAGAGTTCCAACACAGGACTTTGAAGATCTGAAGGTCCTTCAGAAAAGACACAGAATGGCACAACAGTGTATATATTTTGCCTTCAGAAAGAGTCTGCCCTTAAGGCTATTCATTTTTAACAACATAATAAAACTATTTTGAATTAAGAATGTTAAAAGCTGTTTGTAGCAGCTTTTATATACAACCTTTGTATATAAACCTGTTGTATTTTAAATCATCCCCTTAAATCATGTGAAGTTTAAAACAGTGTTTATTCTAACAGAGTACATCAGAAAAATAGAAGCATGAATACAGAAGAAATCTTGGATTGCAGCACCTGTCTGGGCCGCATGCTTCAGAGATTTCAGTCTCACATATGACACATAGGTAAAGAAAGAGAGAAATACCACTTAGATATATTATTTGATTAGTAATTATTACATATGTTAAAGTTGTCCTTTTCACATGAGAAGAATAATCCTGACCAGGCACAAACACCTGCCTTAATTGCACAACCTACTTCTCCTAAAATATGTCATGCTTGTCGCCAAAGATGACAAATATTTGAATTTTAAACTGTTCCTAGTAAGAAACAGATTTATGGAAGTCACTGATACTGAAAACATTTATGAGTAATCCGAAGGCATAGTAAAACCATCAGAACAGCAGGCTCCATTCAACAATAAACACTTCCAGCAAAATGGAAGAGTATGCTTGCAGACATCAGTTGTCATTCCAATCATTATATACGTTATCAATCATAAAAATTTAAAACCTAACTTGTAATTTTATTCTAAAATAAAAAGCTTTCACTTTTTTTTTGTTTTTTTTACTTTTTAAGTGTTTTAAAACATAGCCCTGATAAAGCAATCCATTCACAAACATTGTTTGTTTCTTTTTTCTTTAGACTAGTCACAGCTTAAAGAAAAGACAACAATGCTGTGTCATTCTCAGGATATAACTTGGACAAGGCACTATCATAACATGAACATTCTGGATTTTTGGAAATTACTTAACTACTATTACCATATAGAAGTTCTGTCACACAGATTGGGTTACAGAGCTGCTAACTGGAGGAAGAGATACACAGCAAAACATGCAGCTCAAATGCTACAGAAGAGCTAAATAAAGAAAATAACCTCTCTAACAAAAATTCCTGACAGGAATTCCACATTTCTAAAACATGCCTTTCTGCTGGCATCATGAACTGTTACTACAGGAACAACAGCATGACTGCAGTACTGTCTTACAACAGCAGCTACACAACATTAGTGGAGACTGCTTGGGAAACAAGCCTACCAGCAGTATCATGTGAGCACATTTCTTCTGAACGCACCACACTGGTTGTGCTGTGTTCAGCTGCAGAAAGTGGTAGGGAAGAGCACTTTAGCTAGCTAAGCTAAATGGAGCGTTGAGCTGAAGTATATCCAGAAATCCTAGATAAGCTATCACTGTATCTTGTACAAGAAGACAGACTCTGCAACACCCATGATACAGAAACTTGATTGGTACACGAAGGCACACATGCAATACAAACGTGATCCATATGAGAAGAGACAGATAAGAGATAGAAACAGACAGCTGCAATACATATTCTTTAATATACATTTATCTTGGCTAACAAGCTCCATATTCGAAGGCAAAAGGTCTGCAATTTATCATTGCTTAGTTGCTGTAGTAAGGGATGTAGTTTAGTGGGGAAATACTGGTGATAGGTGGACAGTTGAACGGGATGATCTTAGAGATCTATTCTAATAACCACTGTGAGTCTATGATTCTGTAACTCTAACCTGGCTAGCTGAAACTAGTCCAGCGATGAATACATGGCTACCCCAATAAAACACAGGTATGATCTAGAAAGATCTTTGTCCTGCCAGAGTTTTATGAAAGCTATCTTTGACCTATTTTTTTTTCATCAGAATATATCTTTGAAAGGTCCTGTGAGGAATTCTCAGAAGTTTTAGTGTTTTTTCTGTGTGGACTTCCCAAAAGCCTGATCTGAATATTCATGCTAAGTATCTGTTTCCTCAGACCCTTTGAAAAAAATCACTCTGTCCATCCATTTATAACTAAGATTTGAGGCACAGGTTAGCAACAACTTTCTCTGCAAGATTCCCTTGGCAGACTGTAAATCTTGCTATTTAATCAGCCACCGAAATATCTAACATACACCTCATCACACTACAGTCCCTGCAAATGAATTTTTTTCTGTTTTATTCTAATAATTCCCAGGCTTGGATAAATAATGATATTAAAATTCTACTGCTATTTTTAATACATCTGGTTAGATCATTATGCAATGGATATATTTCTCCTTCGGTTATTTTATTACCATTACACTTGAACTTAAAATGAAGAGTTATACTTAATTTTATATGTGAATGTTACAATTTCAGGAGGCACAGATCTATGTGAACTTTTACTTGAATGCTAATGGAACTCTGTTGAGGGAAGTATTATAAATGATGATACAGGAATAAAGAAAAGTTAATTAAAACAGGTGTATGGGAATGTTAACTTGAAAGGAAAAAAGTACTCGTGGGATAAGTTCTACCTCATTTTCTCATGTCCACAGTCATTATTCCTAAAGGCAAAAATGCAGAAGTACTCATGCATCACCTACAATTTAGAAGTGGCTTTTATCACAAGCATAATGGACTGATGTCTGAAACACTTTAGATTCTTCAACTAGCAACATTAGACAAAATAGTTTATGTAACTAATCAGGTAGAAAAAAACCATAATCCTCGCTTGCACTATGAATGTACCTACGAAAATACCATTAAATGTTTATCATGGATTAAAAGTGTGAATCAAGTAATTTACTGAAAATTACCAAAACAGTGGTGTTTTTAGACACGTTTGCAACACGGTCATGCACATTCTCAGAAACTTGTCTTTATAAACTGGAGCCTCTTGCCAGAATACAAGCTGAAGACAATCTGGCTGGCAATGGCTTTTGTGAAAAGGAATTTATTTATCCTCAATAAACCAGAACAAGGGTAGAGATCTACCAAGATGCTGAGGAGAATGGAATGTATTCCCTATGAAAGCTTAAGAAAATTGGAGCTCTTCAGACCGAAGAAGCTTTCAGAGGTACGTAACAGTAAAGCAGTAAAAATTATGTTACCAAGATGACAGAGCTCAACTTTTGAATAGTGCTTATTGAGAGGATGAGAGACAAACAGCATAAACTGAAACATGAAATGTTTCATACGACAGTGGGAGGAAACTTTTTCAACACGAGGACAGCCATCATTTGAAGAGGTTACCCTCGCAGGAGATACTGCAGCCTCCATTCCAGGACATTTTCAAGATCCAACTAGACAAAGCCCTGAGAAACCTAATCTCAGATGTGAATCTCCTGTGAGAAGGAAGTAGAACTAGATGACCTCTATAGGTCCCTTCCTATCTGAATTATCCTAGTATCTAACTGTTATCACAGTACGCTCTTTAAACTTATCCAGTTCCGATAGGACAACACCAAATGGAAAGCTGTACTCATCAATATATTATGGCTATTCAGCACAGATTGCAGTTATTGCCACAACATCACACATTCCTCTTCTCTAAAATTCTTGCATCATTTATTCAGGCAATTTAGACAAAATATCAGCTGTCATACACAAATCTCTTACAATGTATTTTCATAGAAAACAGGAAACATTAAACAACGAGCTTGTTTTGAATTTTGGGGTTTTTTTAATGCCTGTTTTTTCCTGTCTTTTGTAGCTTTGTGAGAAAAGAGCAGTTTTTGCTGGTTGTCTATAAAGACATTCCACTATGTATGCAGAGTAGATTACATGGAAAATACTGAGGGAATGGGGAGATCTATTTCCAAGAAACAGTCAGCAGCAAGTTCACTGAGAAGTACAGAAATCTAAAGAGGACAATCTAGTTTACTGCATATTAGCAACAAGTTTGACAAATTTAGAATCTACAGCAGTCAAAGTAAATCCACATCTTTGCTGCTGTGATCATGCATTTGCCCTGCTGGGTAATTCTACTCATCTCTTTGCTACACCGACAGTTTAAGGTAATAAAATGTGCTCTTTTGTTTAGTTGTGTTGTCAAGTGATTCAGACCACTAAATCAGCTCACAGCTCTTGCTCTCAGTAAGAGATCACAAAGGAATGAGCACTCAGAAGCAGGGAGGAGCATAGGTTTATTAGATTGATATAAATCCTCTTATGCACTTTGGGCTTGATATTAAATTTAATGATTCCACATTATCCTACCACCCTAGTCCACATTCAGTTCTTGTCTCCTTTCAAAGGATCCCACAATCACATATCAAGAATGTAAGTCACCTCAGTAAAACAGTATTTTGTCCACTTCTCAACAAGATAATTTCCAACTGGATTAGTTATCCCAACGAACTCATCCTACAACGTGATCGATAGTTCTGTGCAGCAAAGTGGGTATCAACATACACGAAGTCAAGAAAACAAAGCAGGAGGTAAAAAAGAAATTTCAGCAGACACTGAAGTTGCAATGAGTAAACTGTAACATGATTAGTCACACCACTAGCATATTATTTCAAGCCTGCTTTTGACAGATGAGTGCATCCTTGAATGCATCCAATTGATAACCATTCAATTTATGTGCGAGTTTAAATTTTTTAATCAATGCAGTTTAATTCCATTACAATTAGTTTCAATAATTTGTTTATCAGCACTTGTTTCTGTATGAAAACAGAATTTTAAGGAGAAATGATGTCATCTCTAAATTTTCTTTTCTAGAAGAAAAGTACAGCAGTGGCCCAGTGACAGATCTTCCAATATCAGACAAAATTCTAAAATATTTTTGATGTACTTCAAGTAGATTTCAAGTTCTGACATTTATTCTTGATATGTGGTCAAATATTTTGAAGCGTGGTCATTTAGAATGAAATAAGGAAAGCAGCATCTTTTACAGGGATACTGTAAAACTACTCAACTGACATTAAACAAGAAGGAATATACTTAAAATACCCTCGTGGAAGTTAAAGTCCTCTGTTTATTGACTCAATATCGTAATAAAATAAATTCCATTATGAGTTTAATTTTGCAACATGCTTTAGTTAATTAGCATTCATATTAAAACACACACAACAAGCAACATGTCAAAGCACTTTTAAAAACACTAAGTACTAAAATTTGAAAGACATGTATCCAAAAAATGCTATCAAAATTAGGAATCTTGACAGTAATAATAATTTCACTGAATACTACAGCCACATTTCATAGGAATTTTTATTGTTACTGATAATTATGATTTATTAATGATTGGAGGACAGTCATTTTTTTGATACATAAGTACAACCTACATGGTCTTCACTGCATTAAAAGTAATCAGAGAATTAAAAACTTCAATTTCCAAGCATTTGTCCAAAAGGTATTTGAAAACTAAGTTACACAAGATCTATCAAAAGGACTGAATCCATCACATGCTCTAAAACCACTTTTTCATCATCTCATCTTTTATGAAAATGCTAGGAATTAATCGACCGAAGTTTTTCTACCCCTATAACAATTTCTTCTATTGTCATCAAAATAATACTGAAACAATTTCAAAGCAAAGATCCTCCACACTATGCAAACAGCTCATTTAAAATCAGGGAATCATCAGAAAGAGTTGGTATGAACATCACTTAAAGAAAAGAAAAGCAGCAGCAGCGAAGTGCTAAATAGTTGTAACCATAATTTATTTTCTAATCAGCTCACTGAAAACAGCAAATGAACCCTGACTGCAACCATCTGCCTACTGAACATCGCTAACATTCTTTGTTGCCAGTGTAAAGGAGAAATCAACACCTTTCAGAAACTTTTACATTTTATCAAAGGTCGGCTTTGATCTCATCACAGCCCAGAAAGACACATTGACTATTATTTTCTTGCATATGTTCTGCCATTCAGAAGTCAGATTATTTTTACTTTCTACAAGTCTCAGAATGTTTATCTCAAATGACAGATCTGAAAAACAGAATTAGTGACATACTATCTATGTCTATTGCAACATAAAGCCTACGTAATTTAATTCAGCTAACTTCTTTGTAAACTTCAAAGTGTCTGCATTACTGCTGCAACGCCAATGCAGCATAAAGTGTTTTAAAATGCTAAATATCAAACACAGATGTTTGGACAACCATTTAATCCTTTCTAGACTGCACTGACTCCTCCCTTCCTAAATACAAGATGCTCAGTTGTACATTTGGTTTGTAGATCCAACTAACAAGTACCCACAAATCCTCCCTTCTGCTGTTACTTGCAGCCCTTACGACAAAGTTGTGTCTATATCAATAGCTTTCCTATGTTGAACAAATTCAGGCAACACTCAGTGAAGTTGTACAAGTATCAAGCCAAAACCAGACGTTTTACAAATATGAAAATAATTTCAGGAACAAGTAACACCTTGTTTAAAGGATAACATATCAATTACTTTAAAATTAAAATATATAGAAGCCAACTTTTCAGAATCTCACCGGGACTCTTTTACTTGGAGACTTAAGTAAACCTTCCTTAAAATTGTTGACTGAGATGCATAATATGACTCTAGAACTGGACATTCTGACTCTGCTGTAACACATCATAAAAAATTGAAATATGTAGACACTTTGATGAAAAAAAGTTGACCTTTTTTTCCTAGTATTATGCCAAATTTGCAGTACATCTCTCCAATGGGAAAATCTACTCCTCCCCTGTTTTTCATAGATGCATTCTTTCTCAACAACCTTAAAGCAGTTCAAAGCCATGACATTAATCAGTTATCTCCACTACTTACGGATAGGAAAAATCAATTTACCTGAATGCCATCAAGCAGCTTGCTCATGCACCAATAACTGTCAGCTTCTATGTTCTGCAGCACTTCTTCAGGCAGACTGGAAACATCAAAATTTTCCACTTCTTCTTCTTCTGTTTCAGGAAAAGAGAGAGAAAAAGACAAGTCAATGAAGTGCATAGAATAAATAAAGCAAAGATGAGGAAAATAACTGAAAACAAAGGCAAGCACCACTTATCTTCGAGTCAGAAACTTCAACGAACATTTACTTAAGCAGGGACCAAATGAATCATTTATTGCTCAACTGTGTCATCTAATAGCTTTAAATATTAATGAATACTTAATTTCCTGCAGACTGTGAAAATCTCAAATCATGCCTGGTTAACCAGAATTAATATATAATAAATTACTTCATTCTAGATATTTCACACCTGAAAGAGGATTATCAGAAGCCTCCATGTTATGCATGAACAATCTGCAGAATGTTTATGTCTGTACCACACACAATAAAATGTTTCAAGTTCTCACAGAAGAAAGCCCCAAAATACACCTTTTAGAAAACCAGTAAAATGGTATAAAAGCTGACTATAGCTTTTCAAGGAGGATTTGCTTGTTTGTTTTCAAGTAACCATGTGGAATCTGAAGGAAATCATACACAATGAAAATGACTGTTTTTAATCCCTAAAAGTTTTAGCAGTGCTGAGCTCTCCCCTCACATCCCCCAGCTTGTGCTGATAGTGGGGGTTACCATGACCCAAACCCAAGGCCTCTCACTTGGCTTTGTTGAATTTCATATGGTTCACCCAGGCCCACTTCTGGAACCTGTCTAGGTCTCTGGATGGCATCCCATCCCTCAGGCACATTGACCCCACTCCACAGCTTAGTGTCATCTGCAAATTTGCTGAGGGTGCACTCGATTCCACTGTCAGTGTCGCAGATAAAAATATTAAAGAGCACCAGTCCAGTACTGATCCCTGAGGAATGCCAATTTGCATTATACTGGCTAAGAAGTATATTTATTGTATCCATTATATTAATCAGTATTTTTTGACTAAAACGTGGCATATGCCCACACTGTGGAAGTCATCCAGATACTAAATCTAATACAGAAGGCCAAGCAACACAAAAGCCAGAAGCTAGCAAATGCTCACTGATCTGCAATGGCTACTCCACATTCTATTATGGAAGCTCAAAACTGACTCTAAATATTTAAGTGACCCATACTTCTGGTGAAATAAAAATAGGCCATCCATTTTCACAACAAGCTCCGTTAAGGAATATCTGATTGACAGAATACGCAAAATACCATTTTACATATTTAGCACTGGTCTAAATAGAGGGTAGTGCAAAATATTTCTTTTCCCATGTGGTTTTAAGGGGAAAAAACCGCATGCAAACTTAGTGGCACAGGAAGGGGGCTTATCTGAATGAAGACAGACACACTAGAGAAATTGAAAAAAAAGAGCAGAAGGCATTAAAAAATAAATAAATAACAGAAGTAAAAATAACCATCTTAAAAGTGCATGAGACAAAGTATTATTTCAATTTAAGAACTGCAAATTTTAATTGTAGATAACTTCAAATTTGTTTCCAGTGACTGATATCTGAATGGACAGTAGTATAAAGATTAAATAACAAGAATTATGGGGAAAAGTAGCAGACAAATGTGTACCTGCATAAATATCTTGGGGGAAAAAAACTGCATAAAAAGTCCCAAGTACAAAGTCTCACAGTAACTTTTCTAATTTTCTTCAGTTTCCTGTGGAGATTTTTATCTTGTTATCTATGTAATTGTAGAAGACAGTAAAATAGTTGCCTGAAGGAAAACTGCTGTAGCATAGAGTCAATGACATGCTGATCTGAATATGTGCATTGCTTTAAGCATGGCATTAGCCATTCTTTACTGATTGCTACTGAGTGCTTCTGAAACTTCCCACAGTGTATTAAGAATAAGTTTTTCTAAATGGTTTTCACTAGATCCACTCCCAAAGGCAGTGGATAGATGGATAAAAAATAATAATAATTCATTACAACTAGTTACACATTTTATTCTTCATTGACAGTTGAGAAGAAACACGCTGAACAGATAATGGTATGTGTCCATTCAAAACAGGTTTTGAGATGAGGTTAAATCAAGTGAGTAAATGTGGTTTAAGTTAAAAGTTGTTCAAAATGATAACATGAAGTTCATATCTGATCTCTCATTATCTTTTTAATGTATTTAATTTCTCTAAAAACTATTTGAATTGTACAGTGCATAAATATATCTGCCGTTACAGACAGATGGAATCATACAATACACATTTGTACATTAATTAAAGAAATGGAAAATTTCTACTTCAGTGGGAATTCTATTTATGAAGACATTCTGTGCTGAAATAAATACTCAAAACTCAAAAGAGTCCATTAGAGTGAAAAGTAGAGGCTAAAATGGATGGTGGTATAAGAAAGATAAAAAAGTTCCAAAATCCAAAACAAACCTGTCTGATCAGTGATTGTCCTTTACACATATTCAATATACAAAATAATACATATGTAAATGTAAGAAGCATGGCTTCTCTGAACGTCTTAAAATTCTTCTTTTCTTATGAAGCATTAATTTGTGTAAATATATTTCTCATCTAGTATATAAGAACTGTCATATACTTCAAGTCCAAAGATACAGATATCGCAGTGATTTGCAAGGAAAACATTATGACCACACATGCACAGGTGCTTGTCTGTATAATATCTGCAGAATTTTGTTGCAACTACTGTACATATTCGAGTTTCAGATAGACTGTATCTAAAAGTTACCAGCAAAAGTTACCACAAACCACAGAATTAGACACATAGGACCACATTCAGAGGTACATAGTAATATTGCCACATCTAGAAGATGTTACATGTTCCATCCCAAACTCAGTTTTCAAAGACTTACAAAACAGCTATTTAGTCACTGGTGCATAGAAGCAGCATTTTTCTAAGGGGATAGGAACATAATAGAGTATTTAAATGTAAATTCTTTCTGTAACAATTAGCTAATTAAATATTTATATAACCACATCAATATCGCTCATTGAAAAGTTCCAAATTACGCATTCATCTGATAGAAATAGTTTTTGAGCTGTTAAGGATTAATTACCAAAACAAAAGCTTCCCTGTCTCTGTGATACTGAAGTCATAAAGGTAAAATTAAAAAATAAAAGAACCCAATCATTTCACCAGTCTTAGGTAAATGTGACCTTAGCGCATTTCACATATTGCTCTATATGAAGCCATGCTCTCACACTGCCTGTATTGCTGACTTGTCTGTCTAAATGATGCTAATAATCTTACACTTGTTTTCAGATCATCTGCCACAACTTCCTAAAGATGTAATACGAAGTAATATATACTATTACATATATCAATATAAGAATAACACTTTTATCATTAATCATTTTGCTTTATTAAGTCTCCATATTATTTTCCTGTACATGACAGAACCACTACAATATCCACTGACCTGGATAACAAGGTAAATCACCTACTCCAAAAACACTGTAAGCTTGATTACTTTAGATCATAAAATACACTTTGGCCTAATAAGGACCTAATTTTTATGCTTGAAGTTAATGCATGACCCTACAATCAGTTCTATTGCAAAAGAGTAAATATCTCACGTACTTATAACTCCAGACAGCATAACAGTAACCAGCAAATCATTAGGAGACTTCCTTTAGTGGGTCTCCATGCTTGCCAGTACGATTTTCCACTCAAGCTTTTTCTAGACCAAATTTTAATGGTAAAATATTTTTTCCTCAATAAACAGTCCATAGCTTACCCTTAATTTCTATTCATAACCCATTGCACACATCTACACAGAAATACATTTGTTTTTGAGAGTGGTCAGTTATTACAAACAGAGAAAATCTCAGCTCATGTTCTAAATGAAACAAAAGACGTGGGCTCCTCGTAGGCACACAACTGAGGTACAGCTCAATACATGAGAGGCATTTACTGATTCAACAACTCCACCACAAAAATAGAGTACCAAAAAGAACTACATAAACCAGGTGGAACTGTATCTCTATGACCTGCAGAACTTGCACAGAGCAAAATACAGAACTGGCTGCCAAACTTTTACACAGACAAGAAATCTGCCCAGTAAATGCCAGTTATGTTTAGAAAAAAAAGCCACAGCCCTGAGAATAACGTCTCTGTGAAACAGCAGTGTTCAGAGCTTTTAAGATGACAGCCCTTCTTAAAAAAACTAAATAAATTTAGTGACAAAGAACACAACGTTCAGTGCATATTCTTCCCAAAGTAATCACTTCAATAGGTTTGTTGCTGTCAACCAAAACAGACTGCCAGAGGGAAGTGGTGCGTATGATACCAAATTAGAGAACTAGTAAGTAATTAGCATCCAATATGCATGACGAGCACAGGATGCTGATGTGCATTTACACAGAATGCCTGATAATGGAGCTTCCTGAGAAATTCAAAAGGTACTTGGAGAATAGGAAACCAAAGATTAGAGGTTGAGCTCACCTCCCAAACCACAGTTTTTAATTACCTAGCTTGCACTTATCATTTAATTTTTTTAAGCAACGAGTCTATGTATATGCATACACATACATATAAGGAGCAAAGAACAGGAACAGAAAGACATAACCACTGCCTGCCCAAATCAGTCTAAAGCAAGGCCCAGGGACAGAGAATTTGGAGGATACACTAGAAAACATGTTGAGCGAGGAAAAAAGAAGGGAGTATTTTTCTTTTTCTTTTAATAATTAAAGACAACTAAAGAGAGGAACAAAATAGTCTTTAAATATGCATAATTTAACTACTGAAAAAATAACTAAATTTCCTGTCTACTCAGTGACAGCACAAAGTAACTGTTTCAGTTGCAAGGAGCTATTTAGATCAGCAGAGTTCCACATGAAGCACAGGTGATGGAGGAGAGGAGATCACAGCAATGAACAGACAGCGGATTCTGGTGCCAGACTCCCTGCTGCACAAGACAGAAAAAGGCATTATGTGGGACTCAGTGTGATGCCTGGGTCTGTGCTGGAAGGTCTTAAAATGACAGACAGTTTTGGTCCTAGATACAGCTGGTCCTTACTTGGGGCACGACACTGCCCAGGATAACCTCTCTTAGTTCCTTTCAACTTCTATTGTCCTATGACATTTTAACTGTGAATGTATTATTTGTGGAAAGAACAAAGGGCAGAGACTATGAAAAGACTTCAATGTTTCACACAGCAACAGATCCTACCCAAAAAAAATGACAAAAATCACTTAAAAATTTTAAGATCAATGACTGACATATCAAGACACAGGAGTATCAGTACAGATAGATAAACGATAGGCCACTTTTCTTTTAAAAATAATTCCACAGAACCTTAAGGATATTGTAAAAAATCTGAAAATTCTAAATTTAACTCAGCACACGAACAGTTTTTTTTTACATTCACTATGACTGGTTATGTTCAGAGGCAATGCACACTGATTCTTTAAACAGAAGAGATGTTTTCTAAAAACCCATGACTACAGTAAGTAAAAAGCATTATATTTCATGGAATGCCATACACAGCTGTTTACAAAAATGTACATTTCACACACTCAAAAGCACTTCCAAAAATGGTAACACAAGAGTTGTATTACACAGAGTACTGCCAGAGGCAGCTGAACATCAGAAAATTTTTAAGGTATGAAATTACTGTGCATCTTAAAGACAGACTTTCTAGTACTGCATTTTTATAATGGAAGAGCCTTCAAAAAAAGAGTTCATAAATTAATGTATTGATTTAAATAGGAATTATTTATCAGATAGAAAAAAAAAACAACCTTATTAGGCCAAAGTGTATTTTATGATCTAAAACTTGTCTGTGTATCCGCATACAGGAGGACAAATTTAACAAGTGCAACAATTAAGACTTCTTACCTTGAAATGACAAAGAACACACCATCTTGTACACAATTACTTCATGGAAAAGGTGAATAAAAGGAACAAAGTTGAATAACCCCATAAACACTAATGCATTTAATACATTACGTGGATAATTTTAACCAGATGAACTTGGACAAGCATTAAAATGGTAAACAATATTCAAGAAATTTTATGTTAATATGAATGCTTTCAAGTTTCACAGGTTTAGTTTTTTTCACTAATGAAAGACTGAAAAATTTACTACTCCCACATAAAGCTCACCAGTCATTTACAAACAACAATAACAGTAAGCACAAATGCATGCTCATGAAAAAAAATGTTTTAACACATTATTAGCATTCAAATGAATATCAAAATAAAAAAATGTACAGCAGGGAAAATAACTGCTCTTCACTGACATTAAACACACAACTCTATGATTGTGGCAGTTTGCTGAAAATCCAAGCTCTATGGTACTGGGCAATATGTTTATACAAAACAACAAAGTACATAATTTTTATGTCCTACATCATCATTACAGCAAATTGGGAAGAAATACGTCTTACAAACTTACTGCCTTATTTAAAGCAGAAAACACGACTAACATCCATTACTTGCACATTTTTAAAGCAGAAATTGCCATATACTAAATTAAAAGAAGCACATTTGAGCAAGATAAACTCTGATTGCAAAGCCAACACTACATCTAATCTTGCTAAATTGTTGAGCGCATTCCTTAACTATCTTAATTTATTGCAATTTCCCAATGAAATTGAAGGCAAAAATAAAGATGGAAAGCGATACTGAACTATGCATGCTTTTATCATGATACTCAAATAATTTTACACATTATATAGGTATTATCATTAAAATAAAGAAATAATGATATAACAGAGTATATGCTCTCCACAGGAAAAAAATAACTACACATAAGTAAAGAAGAATGTTTATTTACTCCCTATGTGAAGATAAGAAAGGCAAAGTACTTCAGTAAAACGTCATTTAAGGAAATTTTTCTCATAATTAACCAAAGATAGAGCACAGAAATCAGTTCACAAATGTCTTCAATGATAACACAAAGAGAACACAAAAATAACACAAGTGTATTTAATGATAAGTCAATAAATTGAAAGAAACATTTAACTGATTCAGAAACAAACAAAATGCACTATTAACGCATTAAACATTTTCTTTAAGTATGAAACTGATGAACTGATTTCTTTCTCCTTCTTTGGTCATTGGTCTTCTTAAGTACTTTTCACTTCTGTTTAACACCTCCATAGCGTATGGTAGAAATTCAAAATTTCATGTTTTCCAAATTAAAAACAAGACAAAAATTCACATGCATATCCAAAAATAAAAAAATTTAAAAAATCAGTTTCTTAAAGAAGATTTGCCTGTTTCTCTATGATTAAAATTGTTGCATTTAAACTCCAAACAAAGCCTATTTCAGTTAAAAAGTTTCAGCAGACAAGAGTTCTGAAAACTGCACATGAATCGAACATTTTACAGCCTTAATTAAACATATATACTGTTGAAAATGAGAGGGAAAAAGAAGTTGCTTACAGCTATGTTTAAAGTACTGAATCATCTTAATTTGAAAACTTTCTCGTAGGTCGTAAGATGTTACTGATCTGTTACAACAGCATTTGAATGTTATGCTTCTGACAATTTGTACAGCACGTTATCATTTCTTAAGTAATTCGTACTCTTTCAGCTTTTCTTCCTGTGAGTTTCTTCATAATAAACACACAAAGTTGTGAAACTGGATGCCAAAAACCATTAAAGTCATTTCCTAGTCAGTTTGAAAGCACGATGGAGAAGATTTAGATCTGCAAGTATAAACAACTCTGTGCTTCTGCACTATAGAAAGATGATCATTAATTATAACTATATGGAGACCACAGGGAGAGTAAAATGAATGTACAAGCCAGAACGAAAATACACAGCTCTCTTTAGAATACATGACTCTCCCATAGTTATATTAATTGTAATTAACTTCCTCCTTCTTCACATTTTTTTCATTTTTACACCTGCAGAAATCCTTTGGCTTCTCTTCAATCTTGTTTTACTGCTTCTATAATTATTAAAGTTTTTGTTTTTCATTTATTCTCATGATACAACATTTCCAGTTTGCAGTTTCAAACAGAAGACAATAAAATAATTTTCAGTAAACTCTCATGACTTCCTCATAGTACAAGCCTATTACTTCTGTAATTGCTTGCCAAAAAGAGACAGTAGAATCCACAAAAGATATTTCTATCTTACCAGAAATTTATTACTTTAAGGTAATATTATCATAGAATGTTTGAGCATCTCACCACCCTCGCAGTAAAGAATTTCTTCCCAATAACTTGTCTAAATCTACTCTCTTACAGTGTAAAGCCATCTCCCCTCATCCTGTCACTATCTGCCCTTACAAAAAGTCCTGACATGGAAGCGCCTACGAAACAAAAATGTGGAACTGAATTCCTCTGCGTGGAAAAAATTGCTCTCAGTGACATTCATTGAAGTTTGCTGAATGTTTATGGAGATCAAAAAGAGAATGTGAGCACAGTGAGGCATTGCGTGCTTCATTTCAGCAGTGGTGACAGCATTCCATATGGTCATATAGATTTTTATGAGCATGGCATTCATCACTGGTGAAAATGCATAGCTAATTGTGATGACTGTGATGAAAGAGTGTTTTGTAGCTGAGAGTTTGCTCTATCAAATAGCATTACCGTGCTCAATCTGTTGCCATTTCCTTAGAAATAAATAGGAAGCAGTATATTTGGAGGGACCTACAAGTATGTGTGTGCAAATACAGATATACAGACATACACCTTAATATATACACGGGGAAAAAAAACATTTCCACAATGACCACTTAGAGTATCTTAAAACCATGGAACAGCTTGACATAAACAATTCAATAATACAAAACCAGACAGTTTTAACAAACGAATCTCAGGACTAGCTGAAACTCTCAAAAACTTAAAATCAATACAGTAGGTCAGTTACAACTCATTCTGATAGATAATGACAAAGTTTTGCAGTTGTTCTGATTTGTATCTGAAAATGTACAATAATAGTTAAGATAAAGTACAGACATGCATCTCTGTAGGCCAAAGGAAAATCCAGACAAGTGCCTCAGGTATGAAGGCTTAAAGTAGAAATCAAGGAAAGTTGTTGATCTGCATTTGAGGAAAATTAAACAGCACTTTAAATATTAAGTAAATAAATAACATAAACAACAAAGCAATTGTTATGACCTCATTTTCTTTAGCAGTAGTGAAGAAAATGGAAATCCCTGGTAGTAATGAAATGATGTGAAATTAGCACAGACAGCAGAGACAATTTTGATCTAAAAAGTGATTCTGCTTATGAGTCAATAGGAACTGACAGAACAGTACTATGGTACCTCAGAATTTTTATGATGCATTTAATCACAGTATGAAATTGAATTAATGAAATACTTCCTCTGGTGAAATACAGAAGGTGGCATACTGAGTTGTGGACAAAACTCACAGTGAACTGAAAATATACACCCAGCAAAAAAAAAAGAAAAGAAAAGAAAAAGGTTTCGTAGGAAGAGCATACATGTTCTAGACCAGCTTACTGATTTTGGACAAGTTTACAGCCAGAGAAGCTGCCTTCATCATCTATAAGCAGATATTACCACAACTCATTTCAGTTGGTTAGAAATTTTGGATGAAAAAACCCATCTGATGTTAGAAATTTCTTATTAATTTTGGGATTCGTTCAACATATCTCTTACAGTAAATATAGTAGCATAGTAAAAAGTTCCTCTGATTGTGTCCCTAAAACTGGGTACATAAAGTTTTTCCAAAAGAAATGTTTAAGCAGAGTCCACACAGATGGATAATAGGAGGCTGGAGGTGTAAGAAAATCTAATCCTGTTATTTTTGTTCTTGCAGCTATAAGAAATTTTTGTATTAGAACACGAGAGCATGTTCGGAAGACTAAGAAGGTAAAGGCAATCTTATGCCCACAGACATAAATGATTCAATAAAACTTACATAAAATGTCAGGAATTTTTCAGCTATCTCATGCCAACAAAAAAAAAGATCACAAACTTTTGTGATCTTTTCTGTGTAACAAGAAAAGCAGGTGTATGGCAGTGTCTTCAAGATGAGTACAAGGAATTCAAATAGCGGTACATGCAAGTAATTACCACCAGTCAACAGAAACCATAAGTCTGATAAATCCTCAGTTTTGACACTTAGTTTAATCTTTGAGATACTGTCTCCTTCTCCAGTGGTTTCTCTAACACCTCATTTCCATATCTAGTCTTTAACCCCTTTGGACATGTTTTTCTTAAAAAAAGCTTGTCACCAGTGCAAAGATTAAATAGTTGTTGCTTACCACACTTTCAATGAAAATAATTTAGCATGGTATAAGTAAAAATATCCCTGCTTTGAAATAATTTCTCAGGTAAGTTAAAGGGACAGTTCTGGGACTCGGAGCACTCCTACACAGTAGACGCCACTCTGACAAAGGAAGAACGTTTTCTAAAATTAGAAGTCTGAATGACTCAGATACTTTCTCCTTCATTACGTGGAAGGCCTCTCTTATTCAAAGCCCTACAAAAATCATGCTGACGTTTGCAAAAGCAAATGAAAAGAAAGAGGTATTTTTAACCTTTTTTTGTATTTAGAAACACTTTCTCCTCTCCTACCAAAAACAGAAAAAGTTTCCTTTTAATATAACACAGTTTTCCTCTGAGGAATACTCTAAACAAACCATTTATGTTTTTTAATTTAAATACGTAAGAAGCTTCTAATACATTTTTAGTACAAATCTACCACTTTCCATTTTGTCAAACTTTTCTGCTTTATTCTTCATATAATCATTATTAGCTACATGGAATATCTGCTCTTTGAAGACAATTTAAAAGCTTAAGAAAAGTCTAAAAGATTAAGATACCTTAAAAATTCAGATGATTTTTTTTTTTAACCAAAATTCACAAGATGCTATGAGCAATGAATACCATTACTCAAAACATTAATTTTCTCACAAGTAAAGAACTAAAAATAACAGGCAATTCAGGAGTTAGATATACTTCTCAAGACAATTTTAATGTCTTCCTTTTTTCACTTTTGACAGCAGTTGTTAACCACAGCCAGAGAAATCTAACTTTAATTAGGCTTATTCAACTTCAGATGGTTAGGCACCTTTTTAAATGTCAGTTGAAGAAAATTTTTATTTAAAATGAGTTGATTTTACCCCAACAGAGAGTGAAGTTAAGGGAACACATCACTTCTCAGCTATAAGATTCTTATAAGCTAAATCCTCAGCACTGCCACTAGTATACCTCCTTAAGCACACTAAAGAGGATTTTTTATTATTCTTCATTCACAATATTCAGCATGAGCTGTCTGTAAGCACTGTGTGGTTAAGCAAACTGATTTTCAAGAACTTGATTTTTGTTTTAACAAAGCTTATCAAGTTGACTGGAGTTCTCCATTCGTTCACTGCGACGAGACTTCAAACACTTTGCTTATATAGATAAATAGAAATAATACAAAACTACTATCAAAAAATTTAGAACACATGAAAAATGTCAGAAGTAACAGTAAAAATAAGTCTATACATGGTAAGTCAAGCAAAGAAGGAAGGCGAAGCTTAGACTGTTTTCAAAAACACAGACCTCTGTGCATTTTGCCTAGAAATTCAGAGATCTCAAAGAGCTGAAAAGACCTCAGGGTCAGGACAGCTGTAACTTTGGGATCTTAAACAGTAAGGTCACATTACTCAAACAATTCAAGTAGTTTCAAAAGAGAAACCTCTGTATGTCCAAAGCAAAGACACAGACGTTTAGGAGAACGAGGACAAAGAATATGTTTGCATTAGTTTATTTATTTTTTTTAATTACCTCGAAGTTGAAACTGGTAACTAAAATAATTTATATTCAGAGCACTGTTAAACATGTAAAAAAAACTCTCTCCAAAATTATTTTACGTAGACAGACCACGCATCCGCCAATTCAGGTGAACTGTTCATTAGCTTGGAAACCTGATGGTATATTTAAGAGTGAAAACATAACTGAAACAAAGAGTATGAGAAGGATTCATTTTGCAAGAAAAGAATAGTTTATTGTAATAACAACAGAGGTCATTAAAGACGGTAACAGAAAGTAAGTGTACTATAAATGCTGATTTCCCTACCATAGCATGCATGTTTAAATATTTGTATGAATGCTTCCCAAACTTCGTAAGTGAAAAATAAGCAGAATTCACAGATAGTTATTACAGGGGCACAGCTTATGAAAACAGCTAAAGCACTCTTAAGAGTTAGCTGGCATTAAGCAGAGATCTTGCATCTCTCTTCCACCTTAACATCCTTTTATTCACACGCCAGCACTGATATTCATCACTGATCTCTGAGTTTAAATTATTCATTCTATTACGGGGCTAGTTTCCCAGCAGTTTAGCTGAACATATCCACTGTGTTAGAGAAAAGCCAATACTAACCAAAGAAGGGAAACAGGAATGCATGTCATGGGCTAGAAAAGAGGAAAGTCTAACTACCCATTTTGACAATGGCTAGCCCAGATGAGCTTGGTGATCAAAGCATACAGAAAGCAAACACATTACCGCCCAACTAAACTTGATCTGGAATTACTCAAATATGCAGCTCCCCTGTTAAGTTTAAAGAGTAATGAAATGAAGGCAGGGCCCATTCACCTCTTGAAATAGCAAGTGGGGTCTGGAAGATGAATTCTACAGCATGTATTGTTCAGCTGAGTTCACACAGTGCCCATCCCTCTGAAGGCTATTACATTCCCAAGAAACACAAGCAGCCCCAATTGAGTTAGTACAACTATCTAATAATCTATTAAATAAGCAGATAAGTCACCTCATTTTGACTGAAATAGATTCAGAGAGAGGTTATGCAGGCAGATTCACTCATATATTTGCTATCAAAGGTGGCCATCACTTGTTTGAAATAGGTAACAAATAAATAAATAAATGATCCACAACAGGGAAAGATATTGGTGACTAAACCTTATTACTTGCAAGCCACATGTGAAGTGCTTATCTGGGTAAAAATCCCAACTGCACTTCTGAGTACACCTGCATGAAAAACAAAAGTCCTTAGCCAAAAATCTAAGCCAGAATGAAATGCTCACTACACAGGACTGGTCAGATCGCACACACTGCTACCTGACAAATAATTCAAATAATTCTCTTATATTTCACATAGATTCTCCTACTTGGTTACATTAAACAGAAGGACATAAATTAGTAAGATTTCTGTGCCTAATTAGGCCTGAAAATTTGCATTATATATTAATAAGAAAATTGCTCAAACACTGTATATGGTTTGTTTTTCTTGAGTGAAACATGCATAAGGACAAATGAAGAATTTAAAAACATAACCTAGCTAATTGCCAAAAGAGAGCTAAGGTCTTTTCAAATCACAAAAATTTAAGTCCATACACACACACACGTATTTTTTTGTTTTGTTTTGTTATTATTATTTTTTTTAATCTCCTTTGTAGTTTTCCTTGAGAAAACTTCATGGTTGCTTTACTTTTTTTTTCATTGCGACACCTCTGAAAAATTTAAATAGGCAAATGAAGAAAATAAATTCTGAATCACAGTAGGACATGCATTTATTTAAAAGTGACTGCAACTTCTCAGAATAGACTGTTTCTTCACAAGGATGAATTCTAACAGGACTATAAACATCAGTCTGAAAACTGCAGTGACTAATGGGGCTGTTAGTATGCTCCAAACAAAAAGAACGGTTGAATTCCAACTGAGGACTCTGATAGGTGGTATGAAATAAATTATATAAGGAAGAACAGGGTCTCAGGAAGCTCCTAATTAAGCAGAACAAGCCAAACCACAAGAAAGAAACAGGATCAAATATTATTTAGCTCCAGAAAGGCTGCTTAGTAAGGCACAAAACACCATTAGGATGCTACTCTAGCATCCAAACATTTCCAGCTGTTTTCCTACTGTAGTCAACTCAATGCAGTCTGACAGAACAGGCAGTAGACTGGTATACAAGTATCAAGTCCTCAGCCCCGTGAATGGGCACAACACAGTGCTCTGCTTATTTGTCAACTTTTGTCATAGTACAAAGCAAGGTGACAACATCATACAAAAACATATTCAAATCTGATTTTATTCACAAGCCTCTCTCTCTTCACCTACTTGTACCACATTCAAAATATATTCACAATACACATTGGCATGTAAACACGGTAAGAGTCGGGGGAAATATTCCTCATAATTGATAACATGAACAACATTTTCCTGAAAGCAAGCATAGATAATGCTGAACAATTCTGTCACAATACAATTTTATCTATATATATATATACATATATGCACACACATACATAACACATACACATATACTAAGAGTTTTATATTATGTGAAGGCACCAGAAGTTAAGAGGTAAGCCCAAAGTTTCACATCACAGAGCTGACTGTGTTGCTGATCCTTACAGAGGTAAGCATGCATTCTGTGCTTACACAGAAGATGGAATTACAGAATCACAGAATGGTTGAGATTGGAAGGAACCTCTGGATGCCATCTGGCACAACCCCTGCTCAAGCAGGGACACCCAGGGGAGGATGCCCAGGACCACATCACCCAGCTGGCTTCTAGAAATATCCAAGCGGGAGACACCATAGGAATTGGGCTGTCAGTATTTCCAAGACTTGAATTTAAACTAGTTCTGTGAGAGCTTCCTTCATTCTTCACTGCCACCATCTTCCCATTCCCTTAATCACACACAGTATTTCATTCAGTTATCAGAGAGTATTTCAAAGATGATTGTTCATGTTGATGATGATTTCAGTCCATTTCATTTAATGTCATGAATATAACTATAAAATGTACTAGAAATTATTAGGAAACTGCACGAAAATGTACTTTTCTATATGGAAACTACATTACTGGTGATTTGCATTAAGGACAGAAAAGATAATGTGATTAAACGGAACTTGTGGCACTGAATTTTTACACGATAAAAGAGTTATTTAAATATTTTGAATAGTTTTATAGTTTTTCCCAAAAGTTTTACAATGATGAAAAGTAAGGAAATATTTACTTAATACTTTCAACTAGCAATAAAATGTCAAAATGTCAATTATGCATCACACCAGTGACTTTATGTAAATTTAGTTCTAAGTTACATAAATCACAGTTTCAAAAATTTCATAAAAGTTTCACGAAAATGTATAAATGAAACCACTTTAATACAGTGTTGTTCAAAAACATATTTATTCAAACAACCAAAGAAGCATCATAACATTGGAAGCTTGTTAAAGAGCATAATTTCAAGACTTTCAGAAAAGTTCTGGTGAATTCATAAATTGCAATTGCACTATTTTCATTTCTCACATGGAAGAAACTCTTCATATTCCTAGGAGCTCTGTTCTGGGAAGTATTTCTTTCCTAGCAAATGTGAAGAGTGTTAATGACGATTCCACCCACCTCCAACTTCATGAAGGGCCTGTAAGGAGGAAGTGTTCCATTAATCCAGTTATAGGTCTATAGTTCATAGAGTAATTACAAATACATTACATCATTTCTATTTTATCATCTCAAATCCCAGTACACAGCTCTCGAATAACTACTACATCAGTAGAATCAAATAAGAAAGGTCTAGCTGTCTATAAAGTAAGTTCAATGACCCCACACTACATACAGCAGCATCCAAGGTTGCAGCTAGGTCTTGTAATGAAAACAATGAATGCATACTAAACAAAAATTTTTACAGGAAAAATTTGTAACAGCTATCTGGAGTCACTGGGTTAATACCCTTTGCTTTATGGTTTACTGTCTCATCATTCAGAAATTCAATTTTACATACATTCTAAACAAATTTATTTACTACAAAAATTATAACTAATTGTGGAAATAATATATCTAGTAAATTTACTTTTATTTTTCCTATTCTATAAATAAATACTGAGGAATTACCTCTGATTCAACCATGATGCAATGCTCTGAAACATTACTTAAATCATATTATGAAAGTCGTAATTTCAGATACAGCACTCAATGAACTACGTAAAAAAAAAACAGAATATATGTTTTTAAATGTATTTATTTTCTGCAGATACGGTAAAATGGAATGAAAGAAGATGATAATCAGTATGAATTCTTATGGTAAGGACAGGAAGACTTCCTGTAATATATGACAGGGAACGGGAAGACAAGTGAAGGAGATACAGGCAGATGATGGTTCTTACAAAATCAATCAACCTGTATGTTTACACAGTAACACTACTCTGTAACTAAATCCCTTTCCAATCCCATTACAATTTGGGCCTGAAAAAATTACTCCATAAAGTCATACGGCAGCATCAATTTATAAAAACACTGGCTAACAAAACCACATGTAAGATTTAAGATTACAAGAAAAATACTTACAGGGATAAGACCACCGCTTCCAAAGTTTTCAGTTCATGAGTTCTTGTGAGCATCTTCAAATTTTCCTAAGCTCCTCTATTGCAAGAAAATTGTAGGCAAGATCTTGAGCATCATACCAGTCTTCAGCAGCCTCACTTTTCCTGATGCTCTTTATCCAGTACAGAATGATAAAGTGCTACAATAGTGTTCATTTTCTGCCCTTGCTATTAACTCCTGATTTCCTCTTGATCCAACACTGTTAGCTGTTGCCAAGTGATCTTATGCAGCCATCCCATTGAGCAATGGTCTGACACGCATTCTTAGGATGGTGATTCCCCTCATATTTTTTCTCTCTGCATAGGGAGTAAATTCAGGTTCTCCGTGTGGTTCTAGGTATGCACATAAGGCCCAGTGAATTACTGAAATGCACAGGTAGCACTGAAATATTATGTGCAATAAAAGCATAGCTGACACCATGAGTAAGAAATCACATGCTACTGTGCAGTACAGCAAAATCTAGAAATAACACAGATCAACAGTAACACAAAAGTGTATAAAGAGAGCAATGTCTGTCAGAAAACCCAATCGAGTGTAAAATTTCCTTGTTCTCATTATATACCAGAAAACAGTGAGCAGTCAGATAGTGCCTCTGGATCTGTATCCATATGGACAGGATTCTGTCTGACAAAAACATTTTGGACAAAATGCTGATATTTTTGAGAACTCTTTGCAACAGAGTGCTTTTAGGAAAACTGCCTTGAAATTAATTAGTATTTATTCTAAAATGGCAGAATATAATGGCAGTATGTCATATAAGAGCTTAGTAATGAATGTGAAATACCAACACTGAAAATCCCAAAGAAATTGCTATATCACAGCAGAATAAGCACACAGATTTTTAGCATTTTTTCAATGGAAAAAAAATAAACATTAGATCAACACATAAAATCATGTTGCTAAAAAAATACTAAGATTTAAATTCATTCTTCTAATTTACATCAGAAATCTTAAGCCTGTCATATTCCAAAAGAGGCCAGCAGGACCACCTTCCTTCTTTTAAATGCTCTGTACCTGCAGTCGTGCCTTTCTTGGCTCGTTCTGACAACAGTTTTATCTTGCTGAAAATGATACAATATTCTGCTTTTATTGCAGAGTGGTGAACTAATGAGACATTACCAAATTACTCTTTCATCATACTTTCAACCTTTCCAGCAGTTTAAGAATAGTTTCAGCATTTAAAATATTCAAATCCTACATTCAGTCACAACGTATTCTAGAAAGGGAGAAACCACATGCTGAAATTTATCCATAAAAATATCTGATTTCAATTCTTATAAAAAGATCAATGAATCTACTTCTTGGTATTCAGATTCAAATGAAAAATATGCTACTATGCAAATAAGTTATCACTTCTAAACATGGTATTTCAATCTTCAGAAGTTCTTCAGTGACACTTCAAATAGGGGCTAGCACATCCACAGTAGAGCACAGCTGTGATGTGAGATGAAGGATTAATGTCTCTTTCATATTTGTCATAAAGATAAAATAACCATGGTTTTTAATCTCAACAAAATAGTTGACTAAACCACAACTGTGTATAAACACTAGCAGAATACACTGTGAATGACCTAATCAGCACAGACTTATTTTAATGGTATTATTAACAATAATAACTTGCAGTTTAATAAACCTTTGGAAACTCTTGTCTTTTTTTTTTTTCCTTTTTACAGAAAGAATCCAAAATACAAGGCTTTATTACTTTCAACAGGACTCAGAAAAGCAACACAAAGGTTTCAGTAAAACTGAGACAAAAACAAAAAAGCAAAGCAATAAATAAAGTAATTTAAGGTACATACCAACACTCACTTAAAAAAAAAAAATCAGAGCCCAAAATAAGAACTAATGAAAAATCTAAAGTAAATATTAAATACATTAACAGCTAGCCATTTTGTCACACAAATACAGTATTGCACATTTCCTACCTAAATTAAACGCAATTCAAACCCTGACTTCTGAATACTTTCAAAATACTACTGCAAATCTCAAGGTTTTTGAGGTACGTCATAGATTTTATGTCCCTACTTCAAGTTTAAAATGCACTCTTATGCATTCTAACTTGAATGAATCACTCAGTACAACTTAGCTATATTTGAAAGACTTGGATGAAAAGATTTTCTAAAGATAAATCTTAGAATGTCTTTGTTTGTCACTGAGGGNAAGAATCCAAAATACAAGGCTTTATGACGTTCAACAGGACTCAGAAAAGCGACACAAAGGTTTCAGTAAAACTGAGACAAAAACAAAAAAGCAAAGCAATAAATAAAGTAATTTAAGGTACATACCAACACTCACTTAAAAAAAAAAAAAATCAGAGCCCAAAATAAGAACTAATGAAAAATCTAAAGTAAATATTAAATACATTAACAGCTAGCCATTTTGTCACACAAATACAGTATTGCACATTTCCTACCTAAATTAAACGCAATTCAAACCCTGACTTCTGAATACTTTCAAAATACTACTGCAAATCTCAAGGTTTTTGAGGTACGTCATAGATTTTATGTCCCTACTTCAAGTTTAAAATGCACTCTTATGCATTCTAACTTGAATGAATCACTCAGTACAACTTAGCTATATTTGAAAGACTTGGATGAAAAGATTTTCTAAAGATAAATCTTAGAATGTCTTTGTTTGTCACTGAGGGAAATAAGTGCTGTTAGCACTCAGGCAGGACCACTTATATACTCAAGAAAACAGGTTCAATTCAGTATTGTTCTCTCTGCACAGATATGAACTTTTAACTGAGCTTTCAGAATATAGCTTTCTGAGATTCACGCCTTTTCAGAGGCATTTATCTTTAACAGCTGTTAGCTCTTAAATTCTGTCTTCCTTCAGTGAAAACTTACTGAAATAGCTTATATGAATACACTGACAACCTGGCAAATACATTAAGAATCACCAGGGTCTCCAAACGTAAGTTGGTGGTAAAGACAAATTTATTTACTATATTAATTAAATGGTCTATTTAACATGGAATATCAATTCTCTAATCACATCTCATTTGAGCTTCTTATTTCAATTAACAACCCTAAAGTCTACTAGAGATCCTACTGTTCTAGGATCATTAAGAACATTTCCATTTTCTGTCAAATGAGGGAGGAAAAGGCAGAAACTGCAAGTACTCTCAGGAGTGGGCCCCTACCCTACTTAAGAGATGATTAGGGAGTAAGCAGCAGTAGTTCTCATTAGTTGCTTAGCAATTAAATGTCCCCCTATGAAATAAGAAATGAACAATGCAAGAGGTGTTGCCATGCAAATGAGTAAATGGGTAGTCTTTCATCCACTCAAGGATAAACTGTCCTTCATTAAATCTCATCAATCTGGATTAAGACATCAACTGGTACTTCGCAGAAAAGGAAGAATCCACTGCATACAGTCTCACTGAAGTAGTGAGATAACATGTTGCGTTTATATGTAGGCACTGATATTGTATGTGTGTATGATAAACAGAAACAGACAGAAAGCAGTTTCAATTCAAGCAATCTTAACAATGCCTTTTTTTTTTTTAACTATCCAACCTTACCTTTTTATGGGTAGTAATATTCAAACTGCTAACAAACTATTGTTATGAAATGCCAACTGAATTATTGCGAATGATCAGCAATACATTTCATGTTCATCAAGACTTAAATACTAACCCAGAAATGTAATATATAATGTGCTAGAAAGAGATGAGCACTTAATTGGCTTCCTACGTAAAAAATACGAAAGAAGTGTAATTACACACATTCAACAGAGATACTGTTGTTAATGCTACTACTGGTATCAGTACTCTTAACCCTACAGAAGTGGAGTTCTTAAATAAAGAAACTTGATTATTACTGCCATAATTTCCAATCCCCAGTCTACTTTGTCACTCCTTCAGCCACAGATCTACTTTATTAGGTTCCCTTAAGTTTCACTCCCCTACCACTCAATAAAGCTTTCCTTGTTTCACAAAGTTTTTTTGTTGGTTGGGTTGCTTTTTTTATGGCAGGGGACCTGTCAGAGAAAGCAGGGGAAATGTTTTTGGGGGTTTTCTTTCCCCCACATCAGCTTATTCAGTATGCCAAAATTGTCACAAAAACATATGAACCAGAAGAGAGGTATCCAACCTTTTGACTTCCCTGGACCACCCTGAGTGAAGAGACATTGTCTTGGGCAGAATATAAAATCTATAATACTGCTAATGTGTAAGTATTTTTAATATTTTTTATTAACACAAAAATAGTAATGAAAACGTGAAACTAGTGGGTNAACTATCCAACCTTACCTTTTTATGGGTAGTAATATTCAAACTGCTAACAAACTATTGTTATGAAATGCCAACTGAATTATTGCGAATGATCAGCAATACATTTCATGTTCATCAAGACTTAAATACTAACCCAGAAATGTAATATATAATGTGCTAGAAAGAGATGAGCACTTAATTGGCTTCCTACGTAAAAAATACGAAAGAAGTGTAATTACACACATTCAACAGAGATACTGTTGTTAATGCTACTACTGGTATCAGTACTCTTAACCCTACAGAAGTGGAGTTCTTAAATAAAGAAACTTGATTATTACTGCCATAATTTCCAATCCCCAGTCTACTTTGTCACTCCTTCAGCCACAGATCTACTTTATTAGGTTCCCTTAAGTTTCACTCCCCTACCACTCAATAAAGCTTTCCTTGTTTCACAAAGTTTTTTTGTTGGTTGGGTTGCTTTTTTTATGGCAGGGGACCTGTCAGAGAAAGCAGGGGAAATGTTTTTGGGGGTTTTCTTTCCCCCACATCAGCTTATTCAGTATGTCAAAATTGTCACAAAAACATATGAACCAGAAGAGAGGTATCCAACCTTTTGACTTCCCTGGACCACCCTGAGTGAAGAGACATTGTCTTGGGCAGAATATAAAATCTATAATACTGCTAATGTGTAAGTATTTTTAATATTTTTTATTAACACAAAAATAGTAATGAAAACGTGAAACTAGTGGGTTGGACATGTACAAATAATAGAGAGACAGAGAATTAAATCATCAAAGAAAAAGAATCAAGAGAAAAGTGAATGAAGTACTTTTTAACCAGCTCTGTAGTTAAGAAATAAAGATAAAAGCAAGTGCTGGAGCATCCTTTTGCCACCTCCCAGGCCTGTCAAAAGATAACTCCCCTGCCTACAACTTCTACAGTTTTTGACTTGTTGGTTAGCCTCAGGGGGCATGGTTTGTTGGTGGTTTTGGGAGTTTTTTTGAAAGATAGCAGAAAGAATCCTGAACTCCACTGAGTTTTCACATAAAAGCTGATTGCTTCTCAGTATATATTTAAAAGAAACATACAGATTTATAATTAAAAATACTTATAATAAAATCAACGTCTCTAATTATGCCTTGATTAACTATTCCAAAATGTTACTCATACTAAAACAAATGTGCTGTTCCAAAAACCAGTACCAATTTATAATTCAGCGTTATGATAAATCTTACCTATATATTCACAAACAAAGACTACGAAGAAAGGAGTAACAAGATCATTTATGCCCTGAACATATCCACTGGCTGGATGACGTATAGCCCAGATGAACAAAATTCTTTCAAAGATCTGAAAAAGAATTAAAGAAACTATCAGATAATTTATCAAGTGGTGAGCACATTTTAAACAAGACACTTGAAAAGCGCACAACAGATCTGGTGTCACAAAGTTACAAGTACAGTAATACATATATAAAAGCATACATCAACAATGATGTTCATAATTAACTGCCAACATTAATTATGTTTCTAAATTATTTTTAAAAAAGCATTTTCAGTGTATTAGCATATGTTAAAACCAGACTTGCATGCAATTCAGTTAAAATAGAGCAGCACTTACTCACTGGAGCTTTTCCAGTGATACAAAATTCTTCTTCATTATACAGAAATATTAAATCATCCTTTCATGATCATATATCCCTATGAAACAATTATTTTCTCAGTGTAATATCCTACTTGTTAAGTAACAGAAAGAAGTATTTAATATAATTAGAATTTTTAACAACATGCCAAAAAATAAAGTCATGCCAAAAAGTAACAGTTAAGCTTGCATAATTCTGCAGCACTGAGTTTCAGACTTCAGAAGTGCGTATAGTGGTTAATAAAACATCTGAAAAAATCAGGCAACGTAGAAATAAGGCAGCCCTTTACCACATAACCTCAGCCCCCGAAGTCTTTGAACTGTATGTTTCATAGGAACTGCAAAAGCTCCAAAGGCCACAACACACAGTCTGACTATGGGATGGACAGCGTGAGAAGATCATGAAGCAGGACAATCATTGAATTTATGTCCACTGTAACTTAGTTCTGCGACAGACTGCCTGACCTCCTAACTATTCACTTCGGAGAACAGTACATTTCTTCAGAAGGCTGCCCATGTGTAGGACTGTAAAAGCCACGATATGCTCTGCCCTAATAATCAGTACTCAATCAAGGATAATCTTGTGAGACAAAAAAGAAAGTTCACTCTTTCTCTAGAAAGTCTGGTTTAAAAAAAAGCATGAGTACAGACAGACAGGGAAACAGTGCAGAGGCATGAGAGGTCACCAAACTAAAGGACTACAACAGTTTTAAGAGCAGGCAACAGTACTAATAAAAAGGGAGAGAATTTGTAAGGACCCAGAGGAGACTGAGTAGAGTTTGCTGCTAAGCCAGAAATCAATGAATGCTGACGCTTTGAGAGATCTGCCCAGAATGGGCAAAATAAGGGGGGGAAGTTTAGTTTATGAAGCCTACATTTTTCTTCAATTTCACTTCAAGTTTTTGTTAGCTTAAGGATTTAACTATTCTAGTTCGGATTTAAATGAAAACTTATTCTTTAGCTTCAAATCCCCATTACAGTCATTTTCAGGTAAGGAAATGATTAGGTACATTTGACTCAGATCCAAGTGTTTGAAAGGTCCGTTACAGCCTTCCATATGTGCTACCTGAAGCTGGAACATATTTGCACTTTTCTCTTTGCAAGCTAGTTCCAAGCATCAGCATCTACCCTCCCACCACATACTTTCAGAATCAACTTTCCTTAACCTCTCTGTTCTTCTTTTCAACCTATGGTTCTACGATTCTTGCTTTCCCTGGCATGCACAAGAGCGAAGCACTGTAAACACACAGAACACTAACACGGGGAACAGAAACAGAAGTGAAAAGCTTTTGTGGGTGCTGGAACGTAAGCTCTAATGCAGCTCACATCTGATCCATTACACCTACATCTAAAATAAAATCACTGCGACTGCAAGAGAATTGTGCTGGGAATCATCCCACTTAAAACACAAGCAGGAAATGACATGAAGATTTTTTTTTGCTTGGTCTAGTTTCAGTTTTGGGGAAAAGATTAGGCAGAAAAAGAAGTATTTAATTGTGTATTCTCAAAAATATTCTCTTGCTCTCATTAGCCAAGATTCTTATTGCCTAGCTATAAATTCTTACTTTTATGTAGTGGGGTTAAAAAAAATATACAGGTAATGAGAAGGGAAAAAAAACCAGTAGATAACAATCAAAACACCCATTGCAGAAATGATAAAAAATAGTCCTTCTCATGAAGGCAAGTTAAGTCAAACAATTTCTAATCTATAGAACCAACATTTCCTTTAATCAGAATCAGATAACATATAGAGACTGCACTTCAAACTGAGATACTCACGGATTTCACAGCATTTTAAAAATCCAGATATGAAAACTAAGGTAAAGGGAAGGTTATTAATTCTTTTTTGAGCAGTAAATTATTGAGCAGCAAGGATCACTTAGTAATTGGCATACCAAATTTAATATCCCCAAATGCATCTAATCAGAAATTCAACAAATACGCACTGAAATAGCGTTTTCAATTTCCTACTCATTTTCATGAAGTTTCATTTACTGCTTTGAATCACAAAAAATGAGCACTGAATACCTTAAAGGCAGTCTGATTTAAGTTTCTATACAGTGTTCATCACTGTGTTCAAATAGCACTCATTAAAAAAAAAAAAATAAAAAGTCACTTTCCCAAAAGCTTTCCTTCTTGATTTCCAAACCAGCAACAGAAACTGGAATTACTTCTCTAGTATGAACCACCACATCTCAGGAGATGTCATTACCAATCAATTATTTTCTTTTGAATTTAACTCTCATTCATGATAACAGTAAGAACTGTATTCATATACATAAGAAGAAGAATCCATTAGCTTAAATGCAGATTTCTGAATTTCTTGTGGGTTTTGCCACCCCAGAGGAACTTCAAAACCCCCATAGCTTTAATGAAAGTTCTATGAATTTGCTTTTTATTTCTATTTAAATAACCAATAAAAGAGGTGAAGAAAATTTTATGAAGTAATTTTCAATCTTGTTTGCTCAAAATTACTTCTCGCAAAGAATCCAAGCATACATGGGAAACAGGCATATACCATCCATTTCAACCTAATTCAATTAAGGGCAATACCAGAACTGAAAGTACATAAAACTACAGACTGCTGATTTGGATATTCACGTTAATTAAACCTACACTTGAAGTCACTAATCTTTAAAATAAAGTATTTATAACAGAGAAATTCAACAGACTCAATCAGACTATGTGTGGGAAGACCTTCAACTCTCTAGTCTTTCTAAGGACACTATTCCTAGTTCTCCTGCTCCTCACTTCAGCATTACCATTCTGCTCGGTAATCCTATTCTCCAGTACCCCCTCCTCCAATCTACACAACTCCCATAAAAATAATAAAACTGATTAAAAAAGGAAGATCTAATAAGTTATTTCCACACAATGTCAAATTAATTTTTTCTTAACTCAAGCATAAGAGAATTTCTTAAGTAGAATACTCTATGGTAAGAGCTTCCAGACTTTCAACGATCTTGACAAACACATAGAAAAATGGGAACTATGGTATGAATTAGTTCAAAACATTTATCAGTGAACACTGTGATATCAAATTCGTTTTGAAAATATGAGTTACCTGAAACTCACATTATTTAGATATAATTCGTACCTCTGTTACTTTGGGCTGAAGTCTTAGAACTTCAGGACTCATGCGCGGGATATCTATATGAATCTAATTAGACAGAAGCAAGAATACTGTAAAAAGAGCCAACAGCACATTTTTTTAAATAACAACAACAAAAACAAAATTAGCAAGCATACAGTTTTACATTATCAGTTATAATACCACTGTATCATTATTTAAGGAATAACATGGATTTAATTCAAAGCTATAGGACCAGATCTTTAAGTCATGATTAATTTAATATATTAATTGAAAAAAAAAAAACAATTTCCTTTCACATTTTAAGATTGCTGTATCAATGTTGATTGTTTGCAAATTACACTTATACTGGTAATACTCCTCGCCTCAGTGTAACTATGGCTGACAACATACTAATGTACATGTAAAGCCACGTGCAACTGTCATTATTATACACACATTCAATATGCCCTAAGGAAGTCTAAGGTAAGGTTGACTGCTTAGTCAATGCTTTGTGATGCAGACTATTAATTTTAATACAAAACTTGAAAAATTATCTACTTATCTGGGGAGGCAAGAATCAAACCAAAGCATTTGATATTTTGAGACAGACTTAATTGATTCTGCTTCCAAAATGTAGGAAAACAATAAATAATAAAGCAACTTAAGGAAATAAAAACAATAGTAAATTTCAAAAATAACCTCTTCACATTCTTTAACAGATTTAACGTAGGTAAAAGTCAATTCAGTAGATGTTTTACCTGTCTATAGGTATCTTGATGACTCTCATCATTTCTGGAATCATAGTATTGTTCAACAAACGCAAAATACTCTTTTCGTTTTCTCTGTAAAGTGCTTTCTCTTCGGTCCACATTTGCAGGAAGATAACCCTGAAAAATAAAAAATAAAAAGGATCTTATGTTTTGCTTCACAAAAATGACACTTAGCATTTGATTACACGCAACAGAAGCTAATGAACAAACGTATCACAGTGCAGTCCTATTTTGATCTGAATAATGCCCCAGGAAATCAGTTTTCTAATCATTGTAACTGAACACAAAAGTTCAGAAATGAAGACCTTACTAAAAAAAAATATTAATAACATATTTCAAGTTCTTCATCTTTCAAAAGCAATTTCTCATCAAGAATTCGAAGACATTTGCCTTCCAAATAAAAAAAGCTCAAAACAAATAGCTTCAAAATAATGTGAAGCTACATGAGTTCATTAATTTCTGCATTCCCACACGGCCCGTATTTGAGCAATTTTATTCAATTTTCAATGAAATGTGTACCTGAGTTCCTCTGAAGTATGAACAATACACATTTACAAATATACTCAAATTATAGTTAAATTCATAGATACTTTAACTCACTGTTTCAGATAGGAAAATAAGAATTTCAATTTTTTGCTTCATCTAAAGAGATTATGAAAAGTTTTAGCACAAACAGTAACAGAACTGCTGGATATAAGGTCCTTGGTATATAATGCCTTAGTTGTCTCCTAGACGTAATTTTTAAATATCACTTTTCATGAGGTACAGTCAGGCTAAGGAAATTGTATGTCAGATACCCAGTTTGTATGTTACACTTAATGCAACACTGTATATCTCAATTGTCCTTCAATGAATTCATTTTCAGTCTGCCTGAAGATCCCATTCTTCCACAAAAATCCATTCTCTTTTTTGTCTGTCCAATTTCATCTCTATTTCTAGGATCTCAAACGAACTATCACTGCTATTAGATGTTGTTGTTATATAAAATGAATACACTAGAAACACCATTGCTCGTATTACTACCTGCCAAAAGGTTTTTTTTAACATTCTAGAATAGTTAATGCTTTCCTTTGTGCAGCTTAATTTCAAACATAACATTGCAAAAAAAGAAAGTCAATTCGTATCTTACATACGTGGCAGACTTGAAAAATACACTTTGGAGAAGAATCACTGTGAACAGAAATGGTATTAAAAGAGATCTAGCCACCCAATGGAAAAAATAAGATTTGTATCCACTACTCATGTCAAGTTAAGTAATATCTTGACAGCATTACAAAAATTCTCCTTTCGCATTTTCAGGCATCAACCTACTAACAGTAATCAGGAAAACAAAGGAAGTAATTCTTTTTCAACCACAAGTTTTGTTATTAAGAATAATAAATTTAAATCCTCAGAAAAATCACAGAACATTCAAAGAAATCACAGAGAAGCTGTGGTGCCCCATCCCTGGAGGTGCCCAAGGCCAGGTTGTATGGGGCCCTGGGCAGCCTGAGCTGTTGGGGGGCAGCCAGCCCATGGCAGCAGGGCTTAAACTTGAACATCTTTAAGGTTCCCTCCAGCCCAAACCATTCCGTGACACCAGAACTGCAGCACATGTTTTCATTTACGCAATGTGCCACAACCAGCACAAGTAACTAATACAATGCTATGCATTACACTATCAAAGCAACTTTCTTACTCAGTCCTTAATGCTATGTTTGCCCTAATCCCTTTTTACTTGTCATGTGCTAGAGTTTTTGACTATGCAATAGAACTAAAAACACCAAGGCTAAATATTTTTATTTCATTACTTTCCTACAACAATCCAACATTAAATCCCATTTCTACGTTGTTCTGCTCTAAACAGTAAAATGGATAAAAACCCACACCACGCTAGAATATCAATAGACTTTTGTAAAGATCTCTACTAAAATAATTAAAAATATGCAACGTATTATAATTTAGTCTCATAAGATAACAAGAAATTAAGTCCAAATGATATTACATTCTAGATAGCTTAACACATACTTGCTTTAGCAAAACCATTTCTTTCAAGATGTACTGACTTGCATCTGATTTTAGCTATTTTTATATTGCATCCGCTTAACTTTTGCCTCAAGATTCAGACTGACATTTAATATCCTGTCCCAGTGCTCTGTACTTAGTTAAGTATTGAATTCTGCCTCACATTTATTCTCAACACTGTGATTTTTTTTTCCTGTAGGATATCTTAGCTCCATTAGAAAAGAATTCATTTGTGAGATCAAATGCGATTGTTCCAAGGATACCAATATTTTCTCAGCAGTCTTCTTGCTATTACTCAGTTTTAAAGACTGAAGTCATCTTTCAATAGGACACATCCTGTTTCCCAGTCACTTTATAACTTAAAGTTGTATTTTTAAAAGTTGGTAAGGATGGCAGCATATCACCGGGACATAAATTGGAAGAGTGTTTATCCATCAAATTCCCTCAGAAGATAGCCATATATTTATAGCTTTGCTATTCAAAAAAAGTAGAGGGCCTGAACAATTCTGCTTCTTGCTTAAGGAAAGAATGCCTGTTTTTTTTTTCCTTACGTTTTAGAAATAAATCACGTAGATTTACAAACTGTTAACAGTAGACACAATAGCAGAAGTTTTCAACATTATAAAGATTTTCATATCTTCCTATTTGAAAGACTTGTTTTAAGCAACTATTTTAACAATATTATTATTTGGAACTTAACATATCCTTCTCCCTCAGTTTATCAGGTTTTAAAGTCAATTAATGACTAACTCAAAACTTCTGAATGAACATTTCACAATAGACATCTTAAATTAAAAAAAAAAATTAATTAAATTGTCTAATGTTGGACAACTTCAGAAACAGAACTAAAATGTATTGTACTCTGCATGCTTAATCTCAGTTACCACTGAATATCTGCCATTAAGAAGCTGCATCTACATTTAGCATCAGTGGAACTAAGCTGCAAATTTAGCGGAACTCATTAGCAAGACAGACTCTTTCAGTCACTGGAAATCAAACCCTATGTGAAGTAAATACTTCACATTCCCTGCTGAATTTATGCTATAAAAAGCAAAGCTATTTAAGTCTATTCTCTGAAAAACTCAATAGTGTTAAACTGTTGTGTATATAACTCAGAATTTTAAAGAGTTCTTAAATGCATGAAGATTTGCTGATAAAGTGTCTTTCACAGTCTCTGGAGAGCAGACAGCACGAGATTTTTGCTTCTCTTTAATACAAACATTTTTGCAAGTTCTCTCAGCCTTGTACAAAGAAACAGCTAACACACAACCACTTACCACGACGAGTTTTAAAGCTGAAAACACTGACACCAGAAATATTCCTACCAGGAATACACAGTATTTTCGCAGCAGAACCTTTTATAAATATAGCACAAACAATGAAATAAAAAGATTCACTTCTGTGACACCAAACCCAATGCACCCCTAGTTCCTATAAGTTCCCCTATGCTGCCTTCTCTGAAGCAGTCCAGTGTGGTGGTTCCATGGTATTTCAACCTGCTCCCAAGCTACTGGGCTTCCAAACTCCCCCTGCCTCCAGTGAGGAACTTCAGATAAGGCTCTGAGTGAGCACTCAGCAAGCCAAAAGCAAACATGCAATCAGCTTTTCAAGTAGCTTGGTTCCCTGAACGGACTCAAGGCCGAGAGCAGGAGGATTCAATGCCACAACGTAACTGATCGCAGCTGTTTGGATTTGTTCACCTTAAGCAGAAAAATGGCCCAACACAAACTCACTGCCCCTCCTCAACACAACGCTAATCCTTCTTGCAAAGACTCTACTGCTTACTGTAATGTCAAGGCAGATGAAAGCCTTCTGTGGGACAGATAGCCTCTGCTTCCTCACTGTGTGGCTATTTTCAAGAAAATAATAGGAACTCACTTGTCTTTCAAGTTTCCAATGCTCGATCAAAACTGGTTGAAAGACTCTACTTATCACGTAAGTCCTGTTTTCACAGAGAGCCAGGCTGTACACAGTCGGCATGATTTATTACTACTTCCCATTCTCTTCTCTTCACTTTGACAAATCTATCTTCTAATTGAGCAAGGAGCAGAACTTTTATTACAGTTCAGCACCAAGACAGTGCTTTCAAGTATTACTGATGGATTACAACACAAGAAAAATTATTTGCAATTCCTGAAGAAAGCTATTATGGCTAAATGAAAAGCAAAAGTAAAACTCACTGAAAGAAGCTTCCATGCAATGGGACGAACTCGTTTGGGAATTCCAGACCAACTCAATTTCCGTAGCTCTTCTATTAAAAGAAAAGTATTTTATGATAACTACAACAAATGATTATCAATAAACGCAGACATATTCAAATCAGTAAAAAGCTGTTTACATTAATTATGTCTTCTTAGGAAGTTCAATGAAATCAAATTATATGGCAATTCTAAAGAGTTAATAAGACACTGGATAATTACTTCCCATAGGGATAACTATGATAACAAGCACTGTGTGAGGAGGTTGCCTTTGGAATTACTGTCCAGTTGTTTGTTTTGTTGGCTTTTTTAAATATAGTTGCTATACATTAATATGCAAGACAGATTCAGCTTTTATTGCATAGTAACTTATACAGATCCTAATTAAAAATGAGATTTGCAGTTACATAACCAGAATGATACTTTGCGTTTGCGTGCTGCAATTTAATTCAATGTTCTACTTTCATTCTGCACACTGTATCCTCTCTGGAAAGCTCCTCTCATCAGACAGCATACCCAGCTAAAGTAATCTGTGAGATTTCACACATTTTTTGTGAAATCTGTTTATTGTGGGGGGAAAAAGTTATAGAAAAAAACATTAAAAGTGTAAAGACAAAAGATGCATGAAAGTCTCGCTATGAAACAGTATTTTTGAGGTATCTACTTGAGATAGTAGCTCTCTCTCTTCCTACTTGGAGCAGAAAATTAGGATAAAACCAACTTCAAATTATTAATGTGACTAAGGACACAGAGCCACCAAGTTCTGCATTTCTTTTAATATACTCATTCCAATTAGTTCTGCATTTTTAAATTCACTATGTATATTCCAGGGAATGTTTTCCAAATTCCATATTTCAAGTAAGTCATTAAAAATATCCTATATACCTACTGTCAAACAAACAAACAAATAAAAATAAAAATAAAACAGAACAAAGTAATTAGAATAAGAACTTGTCCAGTGAGTGAATTCTGTATTTTTGTTTTTAAAGGAATGAATTTGCATTTTTTCAATAGAAGAAAAAATTTAAGAACAGGGAGGTACTTTGTTAAAGCAATTACACATATAAATCAAGGTTTTTTCACTACCAATACAAACTATATTTAGAGGTGTATTATATACAACCAGCAAAATAGGTAACTATTTAGGAAGAGCATATAATGCATCACTAAAGATAAATGTGCACCATGCACAAACTGAAGAATTGAATACAAAATATCAAAAGAAAAAGTACAAGAGTGCATCAAATGTCAAGTGATTTCTCTTTAGCCCCAGAAAAGTATCTTCACTAATTTATTCAATACTGAGGCCCATCTTCCCTGAGCTCATCTAGTGATTTTTATACCCCCTTGCAGAATCATTTGGGTTTGGGTTGGATACTTGTGCATCAACAATGTCCCATACCAAAGTGGTCCACAACTTAATTACACATTATGCAAATACACTTGCTTGTTTTCTTATACCAAACAGTAACAATAAACTTTTTTTTTTCTGCATCACAGATGTTTTAAGAATGTGCATTGGAAAGAAAAAAAACTAATACATGTCCAGATGTTCATTGTCTTTCTGTAATCTGAAGGCTGTAACAGGAACTACGAGAGACATAAAATCCCACTCAGTTTCACAAGGATAAAATGATGTTAAAACTCATCAGATCAACAACACTTAAGTACACCAGAGCTATAAAAGATTCAGCTTAATGAAGTTAATCGTGATGTCACGCCACCTCTCTCCATGTTGGCTATTTTCTATTGGTAACACTGAAATACCACATTACTGGTTGAGCTTCTAAAACTGAAGTCTAGACAACATCTTGAAGGTCGTTTTGTTTGTTTGGTTTTGTTCTCCCCCCACTAAGCTTCATGATTTTTATTTAACTTGAACACACCTGTCCTGTTATAATAACATCTCACCAGAAAATTTTTATCTCGAGGGTTTGTACTTTTTTTTTTTTTAAGGATTCTTTTTATCTCCTAATAATAAATTTAATTCTAAGGTAACTTTGCATCATAGACAGTTTTGCTGCTACATCTCTCTTTGTTTACCCAATAATTTCTTTGAAAAAAAAATCAAACTGAATGTGATTGTAAACATGATTATCCTTTGAATGTACTATCTTTTTAAAAGATTAGTCTCAACCTAGAAAAGAATTTCATCTTAGAAAGCAAGTGCACACCATACATAATATTACAGTAGTTTCCATACACTACAACATAAAATTAATTCATTTTTAACCATCAGCTTGAGAATTATTGAGTAAAACTACTGTTTCTATTACTTCTCCCTCTGAACTACAAATAAATAAATAAATAACAAGGAAGAAAAACAAACAAGAATTGAGGGGGTTTTGTCCACTTGGCAACTTACAGTAGAAATGTATTATTCTTCCATGGCTTAACGAAATACATACAAAGGGTATACATTAAATCAAAATCAGGAAAAGCAGTTGGAGTAGAAGCAAAATATAAGCAGAATCATTATATGCCTTTAAAAGCCCACAGTACTTCTGAACAGTGAATGGGTAGAAAAAAAAGAAAAAAGATCATGCTTCTACACAAAACTCCAAGACATCCTAGCAAATTCCTCCCTTTTTCTTCATTTATAGGATTTTATTGGCACTGGAAAACTGTGGTATGCGCAAAAAAGCAGTAACACCAAACAAAATATGATACTACTACAGTGTAGTGTGAGACTTGTTAAAGTAACAATGAAAGCAGAACTTGAACAGACTATAAACACTGATTAAGACGGTGAAGTGTAAATTGAACACAATACATCACAGGTTAGCACAGCAACTATAATAGAAGCACATAGTCACTGAAAACACAAAGGATTCAAAGGGAAATACATATAATAAGCAAATTTCTCTGATAAGAAGTGATAAAGAAGCAATTCATGAACCCTACTGATGCTAAATTTCTTGTAATAGTACTCAGGATCATCCATTCAACATAAATTTTAGGTCTGGGCAGAGATTTGTTAACCACAGGGCAGAGATGGGCTGATGCACTGAGGACAGAAATGAGAAAGCAGTTCTAAAGGAAAAGACTACTGGATGTCACAAACGATAGGAAAACAGCCAGAGATGGATTCTGAAGAAAATCCAAGAATGCACAAGATAGGGAAGAAAAACAAACAAATCAAAAAAAAAAAAAAAGCACACCAACAGCTCTGTCATGACACACAGCAAGACTGCGATACAGAGCACAGCTGGACAGGAACAAGCTTCATTAAGTAGAGTCGCAAAGAAAAGCAGATGGTTTTTTAAAACATCAGGAGAAGATGAAAAACTAACAGCCATTTTAAAACAGAACAGAAGTCTGAGTACCTCACCCTTTGGAGCAAAATTTTTTTTTCTCCAGCATCATTTCTTTATTGAAATTTGCATTGAGGAACTCATTTTTTTAGGAAGGGGAAGACAGAGGGATGAGTAGGTGGGAAGCAGAAATAATTCAACAAAGAAATTATTACATTATCGTGGTATTAAGTGATCATCTTCAGAAGATTATCAACTTCGGCCATATACAGAAATCTATCCAAGAAGCCCAAGTTAAAACAAAGCATTTGCATTACAAAGGTCTGAAACAATTAGCTTTGTAACAGGTGTCCAAGATAAACATCAAGGTTAAAAAGCGAAGTGTAAATTTCTATTCTACAAACCCAAAAACTCAGACCCTTCATCTGAGCACACTGTCCAAATGCTCCTTGAACACTGGCAGCTCAGGGCCGTGCCCACTGCCCTTGGCAGCCAACTCTGTGCCCTCTACCCTCTGGTACAGCCCCTTTCCCTGACCCCTTTCCCTATTCCCCCCGCTGACACAGCTCCATGCCGTTCCCTCGGGCCCTGTCGCTGTCACACAGAGCAGAGCTCAGCGCTGCCCCTCCGCTTCCTGTGAGAGCTGGACAACCCTCCCCTTGCTCTCTGGCAGTGCTGGGCCTGGTTCACCCCAGATTGCAGTTGTCCCTTTGGGCTGCCAGGGCACACTGCTGACTCTTTATCTGTCATCAACTAGAACCCCCAAACCTCTTTCTGCAGGGCTGGTCTTCAGCCTCTCAACCCCCAGCTTGCCAGTATATCTGGGCTTGCCGTGTTTCAGGTACAGTATTTGGCACTTGCTCTTGTTAAACCTCAGCCGTTGGCGATTGCCCAGCCCTCCAACTTGTCAAGATCTCCTTGCAAGGCCTCTCTATCCTCAGGGGAGTCAAAAGTGTCACAGGAAGCCTGGAACAGGCACTTAACACAGTGATTCCAGGATTCTCAATGCACCCATCTCAGTGTTTGCTTACCAGACAAAAAACACTGCACTACGTCCTCCTCAAAGCCATAAGCAAGCCTGACTCACATAGCATCATCTTAACATGTTTGATTTCACTGTCAGTGATCAAGCACAAGATGGCCTATAGACACTCCCTGAGAACACCCAGACATATGATTGCTTACTTCATCCCTTTTTCTATTACTTCATATCATCATTGTTCTACTTCACCTTTCTCTAACCCAATCTTCTCCTAAATTAACATACCATGCCAATTACTTCATTACCTAGCAGTCCCAGTTTTACTACACCGTTCCTAACTGTGGTATTTCTGCAATGGTCACCCAGGCATAGGAAAGGACAGTGTTTCAGAACCAGCCAAGTATCTCACTGTTCCCCTCCAAGTAATGGCACTGTTTGGACATTTCTCATGTAGTTCTCCCTAAATAATTCATGAAGGACCATCCCCATGCGGTGCTGCTTACAAGTTCTGTCATTCTCTCACACAGTGGTTGTTCTGTTCAGCAATTTCTCACATCACATCCAGCAGTTCTCCATGTCCTAGTGAATTAGCTCAGCCTCAGACCAGGGCACAGTCAGCACCTTGGGGCTGCAGACAGGCATTCAACACATCCGCAACAAGTTTCTATTCTGCCCAGGCTTTTGTATAAGTAAACCCCTGAGCTACTAAGCACTAAATCATAATTAACAGTGTTGCCAGTCATTTTCTTCTGAAAGCCAAATGGGCAGAAATCAATCAGAGCAAGCAGAGCGAAGGTAGACAAATATAAACAATATGAGTAAAACAAGAAAATCTGCCTTAACTAAATGCAACATCTAAAAATCACATGCTGCATTTCTTCTCCACCTTTGGAACGTAATCATGAGCTCCAGTGTTGGCTTAATAATAAGGGCCTTAGGTCTTCAAAAGCAGCTGGTCCCCAATGGTGCATCATACCACTCCTGCAGTCCTTGAGCAGTATCCATGAATACATTTGTTTCACATGTTGTAATTAATCTGTAGGCTGACCAAAAGGACCTGCAGATCTTGCACATTAATTTATGGCTTTTTCACAAAATCATTCTGCTACAGCTTCAAGTTTTAACTACTGATATAATACACTGTTTACAAATATGTAATAAGCATAGAACATACAGTAAATAGAAAGAAGGCTGCAACTGAGAAACTCTATTGTTCTTATGCAATTTCTCATTCTCACTCTACTGCATCAAACTCTCTAATCCTTCACATCACAATTTTTTCTCCTCCATCAACTCCATTCCAATAGAGTGGAGGTGATTCCTCCCCCCTCTACTCTGCCCTGGTGAGGCCTCACCTGTAGTACTGTGCCCAGTTCTGGGCTCCCCAGTACAAAAAAGACAGGGATCTTCTGGGAAGAGTCCAGTTGAGGGCTACAAAGATGATAAAAGGACGAGAGACACCTCTCTCATGAGGAACGGTTGAGGGATCTGGGACTGTTCAGCCTTGAAAAAGAAGACTCAGAGGGGATCTGATTCATATCTATAAATATCTAAGGAGCGGGAGGCAAAGGGATGAGGCTGGACTGTTCTCTGCAATGTGTGGAGATAGATAGGAGGAGGGGAAATGGCCACAAACTGAAGCATAGGAAGATCCACACAAATGTGTGTGGGAACTTCTTCACAGTGCAGTGACGGAGCACTGGCACAGGCTGCACAGAGAGGTGCTGGAGTCTCCTTCTCTGGAGACGTTCCAGACCCGCCTGGACGCCTACCTGTGCAACCTGGGCGAGGGAGCTGCTTTGGCAGGGGGTTGGACTCCATGGTCTCTGGAGATCCCTTCCAACCCCTGCAACTCCGTGATTCTGTGAAATCAAATGCACAAACATGGGCACCAATCTCTAAAAACAATCCAAGCACAGAATGAAAAATAAATAAATAAATAAAAATTATAACAAACAAACAAACAAACACCCACAAGCAAAAGCAAGGGAAAAAAAAACAAAAAAAAAGGTAAGTCTACCAAGTCTACTGTCAGAATCAGATAATGTGGAACATATGAAATCAGTGACAAATCATCCAGGACAGAGATACCACATACTGTTAGGTAACTCACTTAAGACCAAAGACTGGAACCATACAAAAAAATTGAAATATTTCTTATTCAATTAAGACTATAAATAGAAATTCCATGATACAGCTGAGCTTCCCTTGTACATTCAGGACCAAGCAAGGATAGTTTTAAGAGTTTAAATTACAGCACAATTTCAAATGAAAGCTCTGCTTCTAAAATAAAAATAAATAAATGCATGTATTCCTCACTGAAATAACATTCCTTAAAAAGAAAGAAGAAACAGTTATTTTTCAACAAGTTTTAAGAGAAATCAGTTTTGCTCCTGACACTATTCAGCAATGAACATAGATTTCCTTCAAGGAGAGCTTTAATCATCTTAATTCCAAACAGTAACATCTGTACATTATGACACTGACTTTCTAAGGTCTTGCTGTTTCTCAAAGTGGGAGAAAACATACAGGAAGGGCTACGTGCTTCCAGTTTACAGCACAACACTAATTTGAAACAGATCCTTGAAATAGTCCTCCACAGTGTAGGACTTGGGAATTATATGCTCCTCACATCCTTCCAGTATTCTCCTCTCTGGGTGCTCTTTTTACACCTGGATTGTCTGATGAGCCTACAAAATGCTTAAGAACATTGCTATCAACTGCTAGCTTTTAAATATTTTTTAAGGTGTTTCTATCAAGCTTTTTTAGCAGTGTTTACATGCACTAACAGGACTGATACTTTGTTCTACTCCCCATATTTGACACAGAAATTCACTTTTTTGGAGGCTCTCTTATTGTATTTAATAATCATTTTATTAAAATTAATAATCTTCACTTTGTTGTCATGTCATACAAGATCCTTCTAAATTTTCCTCAAGGCTTTTGTTTCAGCTTTTGCTTTCCTAAGTGGAACGGTAATGGCTTTCAGTACAGAACCTGTTAGACAGATGATTGCACAACAGAGTTTTAAGTTAGTTTCATTGTACACCATTAGCCCTTGGTATGTAATAACTCCATTTTTGTACAAACAATGGCTGCTGTTCTATTTCACAGTCTTCTGAAATTCCAAAATCTCAGGTTATTCCAACACTGTATAAAATTCCTGTTGTAATTTTTCATTACAGTGAGCTCAACGAGCATTTTCCAACTGACAAATAGCACACATTACAACTGAAAGAGGTTATGCATGAATTCTTATCAGGTGTAGCAGCAAGCTTTCATGCTTATTACACAAAAAGCATACAGTCTGACTCCTGTGCATTGCAATTGTTAAAGCATCAATTCACATTACGCTTTCCCTTGAAGGTTCAATACCATCCAAACAGAAGGAAAAAAAAAAAAGAAAGAAAGAAGAAAAGGAAAGTCCTGTCCTCCCCAACAAAAGCAAGAGGGGAAAGAAACAAAAGGATGCTCTAAGGTCATTCATTCTTAACATGATTATTGCAGCATACAATAAACATGACCCTAGTAACAAGACAAGTAAGAACAAACCAAAGCATTTATGCAAAACACCATTTTGGATGTACATAAAAAAATTGGCAGTGAAGCTGACAGGTTCTAATAATACTGTTAAAATACATGAATCGCATGCATGCTTTATTTCAAATGCATGCATAAGATGTGCTGTATCCTTAAAAATTTCCCAGCAGATCATTCTGTAATTTCAAGTGATAACATGTAATTGAAGTACCTGCATTCATACTCAAGATCTATGATTCTCCATTAAAAAACAAGCTAGGAAGAAGTATGAAATCATTATGCTCATTATGTTTTATCTCAAAACTAAAATACTAAGTTCCAGTCTTCATATCTCAACATTTTCACTCCTTCACACAGTCTGACTTCACCAAGAAATTAAACTCCCCATAACTTAGAGAAACAGTTCTGCTCAGAAACAAGTGTCAAGTCTTGGTTTTCTCAGCTCATTAGTAAAATGCTTTTTAAAATTAAGATTTTGCAGTATGTAGCATATTCCAAAACTATAACTGGAACGTAATCACGTTTAGACCAATACCAGGGAGTGCTTCAATAGTATTTTAAAAGAATAAAAGGAAACTATAGGGATAAAGGGGCAAACAATTCCCAAAAGAAATTATATACCGTAAATTGAATGAAATTAATAAATACTAGCTTGATGTTAATACACAAGCTGTCCCTGATCAAACAAATTCCAAAAAGCAACTGTACTTGTTCAGCTTTTCTTTCATCATCATTATTTGTTGTCTTGAATGCAGCAGAATGGAAGTGCAGATGTGAAGGTATAGCTCTCAAACTTGGAGATTCATATCATGTAAAGCACCTGTATGACTGTGCACGTATACCTCACTATTAGCAACCCTTCAAATCAAGGTATTAGAAGAAATCCATTCTTTACCAACACTAAGAGAGTAAGTACCAACGAAATGTACTTACATTAGAAACTTGTTCTCTATTTAATATCTAATTAAGCATTAAATTATTTGTCACTGGTTGAAATGTTAGATTATTCCTATTCAAAGCATACTTCCAATTTATTGTCATTATGCTAACTTCTTTCCCATACAGACTTGCCAGGGAATTAGTTGTCATAGTCATGAACTGAAAACATGCTCCCCAGTACAGGACTTCTTCAAGGAGCCTTAACACCACCTACAATTAAAATAGCACTGTGAAACATCCTTGCTTGAACAGAACTAACATTTTCTTGAAATTCCAGAATATGAAAGTAATTTATTTTAAATTATCTCCAAAATAAGCAGTTGCAAAAAAAAATTTGCACCACGGATGTGACCAAGTGCTAAAATACAAAAATAAGTTTAACCTATTGATTCAGAGTTGAAATTAGACAGCGCAGTGGCTGTAAAACTCTTCATAAAAACCCAGTCTCAGATTGCAAGAACACTTTCTAAAGCAACACTGTGAAGCCCCACTAGTGCTGTCTTCGAGCTGACCCATCATTTTAAGTAATCCTGTGACCAATGAACGTATTTATAAATCCCCACAGATTTTACATTGAAAAAATCTCTCCATTTGCTACCACTAGACAATTGTCACTTCTGCATTTAACTTGCAGAAACACTGTTGGGTTTGGATGTCTTATTATGAAGGGATAATAACACCGTACATAGATGCCTCAAATTGGCATAATTCATTTCCTTTCAGAAAAGAATGTTTTTCTCTGGAAGTACAATACATTCAAGCACTCTGAAGAAGAAAATGTTTAGAGCAATTATTCTAAAGGAAATCTTACGACACCATGCTTTTAGTGTAACTTATGTAAAGATTCTTCACGTTCCATAAATATTTCACAGGGCATTATACAAAAAGAAATAAAAAATACCCACACTTTTTACAAGCTTTATAACCCCAAGAGCTATTACTACAGCTACTACTCATCACAACTAACAAACACACAGGGAAACAACAAAATCTACAAGTATTTCTCTTGGAACTACATGTTCATCATTCTATCAGTTATAAACAAATAAAATAAATCATGAGATATTAAAGGAGTTCAAGATTTCTTGATATGCATTATTCATTTTTGATACAGCTGTTATTCCACTGAAGCTTCTGTAATCGGCTGCACGTGGTGGTGGCCTGCGTGAGCAATTCCACAGTAGATACGATAAACTAGATTTACATGTTTTACGTTCCTATAATGCAAATTCCTTGGATAATTTAACTATACAAAGCTGGAAAATTCTTTCAAGATCACAGATTCATGGAACTGCAGCTCCCCCAACCGCATGTTATAATGCAGGCACAACATATAGAAAAAAAGCTTTAATAAAGGGCTTGTTATTACTATGGCAACCACAGCAACTGGTTTCCAGAATGAATAATAGCTCTGTTAGGAGCTTCATTAACTTTTTTTCAGGCAAACACTGCCCTTAATCTTCTCAATGGAACAAAGAGTTATTCTGAATGCATGCAGAAATCAGAAAATAAAGTCCAAGCAAGTGTTCTAAATACATGCTAAGACCCTTTTTAGGACCTTTGGAAGAAGTAAGCAGGAAAGTAGAATTTGCCAGGTATTTTTTGCAGAGAACTGGAGAAGCAGAAGACGAGGTTCGTGTTAGAACATGAGAGAAAGAAAATGAACAAAAGGTGAGGAAAGCAAAGGCAAATGGAACAGCACCAAACCCACTAAGAAATAAACTCAATAGGTGAAGCTACAGTGTAAATACCGAGTCACAGAATTCATACGCTTATCCACGAGAGAGTTTCTTCCACTTAATAAACAGATAAATAAATAGATAAATAAAGGTACACATCTCCAGAGTAAATGTTTATACTTCCTTTCCCTCATTTTAACTCAGTATCTTTGGTTAAAGAAGAAAGCTGCTGATCGACTCTCCGGAATAAAGAGGATCCTACCGAGGCAAAGAACAGCACATGGAGTATGTCTAACAGGCTAGAGCTACACTCTTGAATAAGGTGAAAGAATTGATTTGGTCACCCATAAAAATTTACGTTTCAGGTAATGAACTCCAGACAACTTTCATCTGCCTGGTATTTCCAACTTGTGAGAAAAGCTAATGTGTGATTATCAGCTCAAAGTGAGAAGGCTATTGGGATAGCAATGCATTCCTCCTATATGTTTCATGGATTAGTGGAGATCGGAAATGAGGCTGTTTCAGTTTGTGACCAAACACTGAGGGAGCTGAAGAAATTAAACTTAGCTCATAGTTTACATGAAGCAAAAAAACATACACGTACAATGAGAAATCCTTTTACTGTCATCTGAAATGCCAGCACTAATCAAGCACCAGCATCCAGGTGTCACAGAACCTTGCCTATGCCCTCCCTGAAAATAAGACTTGCAGCAGAATCACCGAAGTAAAGAAACAAAATTACATCAGTGAGAGCTACAAACTGTTTAAACATTCAGGAAAGCGCTTAAAAGCTTTTCCCTTATTTCCCATCTCCATTACAACAAATTCCTCTAAGACTTTTTATCACCAACCAACACAAGTTTTCCTCAACTGACTGTGAACATTTATTGCATCACAAGAGTAGTTTTCCATTAGCATAAATAGAAGTATCTAACATATGATATCATTACTGGTAAGGTTGCCTTACTGATGACAGTCCTAGTGATTTCCTCCCTGCTACATCATTTGAACAATGGCAAGGGAAGCAGGCAAGGCTGCTCCCTCAGAGCATCTCTACCAACAGAAATACTGAACTTCTTCCCTTTAACATGATAACACGGGTTTCACACAGCTTCTGCACAGCTACACCGTTTGTGACACAACCAGGTAAGAAAGGGAGATAGCGCAACTAAGAATAATAAACAAAAAAGTCTCTCTAAATGGCACTATCACATGCCCGGGCATATCCAGTGAAGGTTATATGGTCTGCTAAAACCTTACCTGACAGGCAAGATACTCTTAATTAAATAGCTTCTGCAATTTGGAGTAGAAAATTCTGTTTTAATGATTTTTCTCACAATCAAGTAAAGGTAACTTCCAGAATAAGTTTTGTATGTACAATAGGAAGCTGGATGATAATTTTTGGATTGTATTTTCATGACAACAATCTCATAGCAGCAGTTGAAGATTGTGTTTACTCTAACGCTCTATATTCAAATCTATATGGAAGGAGAGTTAGTATAGAACTCATACTCATCTTTTCATCAGGATTAAAATGTAGAAGTTCAAAACATTACGTTAAAAATGCATTTATTGTTGAATGGTGTTCAGATCAATAGTTTTGGTCTAGAATGTTCTCCATGGACTTCAGCACGATAGAGAGCCATTTTACGCTTCATGCTGTGCTGCTGCAATTAACAAAACTCAGATAACAGCTCATCAACTTGCAGTTACTTCCTGAACGAAGTCCAGAATCTAGGTACTTCTGCCCTTCTATAAAGTCAATGATGTATCATATTCATACTAAATCATAGCAAACATGAAAGCTGGCAAAGAAGGGCACTGAGAAGCAAAGATTTAGGATATGGGTATCCTATCAAAAAGGAGAAGATTCTTGTTTGTTAATGGGATCAGCAGTTGTTCAATCTTAGTGTCTGATTGGTTTTATTTCACTGTTTCATTGTTGTTTTTTAATCCAATAGAAACTTTATTCAACAGTAGGTGGTATATTGAACTGGATACTTTGCACAACTCAAAAAAAAACTTAAAAAAAAACCCACAACTATGCAAGTATACATTTTTCCGCCCAAAGGTGTAGATTCCAACTACAGTTTTGGTTCATTCACTTCCAGGAATTACTTCTTGGTTGACCAATTTCTATCAGGTTAAATGTAATCAAAACATTGACGCTTAATACGACTAAAAAAGAACATCAGAACCATATATCATCATGCAATTCAGTAGCAATCTCCCTTGAGACCAAACAAAGCTTATAATTCAAATTGTTTTAATCTACGTGATGCCGGACAACAGATACCTGATGCTGTATGTTCAAGTAATGCTAAATATGAAAACTAATACTGCAGAACTTCCACAAATTGTAGTCAGACTGGATATGGAAAAATATATTTTTGCTTTTATATACCATGTATTCTGATCTCTTGTCAAACAAAATAAATTTACACAAACCTGTAAAGCTTTCCATAAAATAAAGGGAAATTTAAATGCCAGTGTAACAAAAATTTTACAACCAAATGTAAGAAAAATGGGGCCAATGCAGATAATTATTGATGTTTTCGGTCATATGGATAAAACTTACGACCAGCTCAGTTTTGGAGGTTACAAGGCAGATGTGTATTGCTTCTCTAACTGCCCCCAACTATCCTGAAGCAAAAACGATGACATTCTTCAGTCTTTCCGAGAAAACCACTACAAAAGAGATGATTCTGCCGCTACATTTAGTAGTGGTGCAGTCTCACTTTGAGTACTGTGTATAGCAGGGCAAGGCTGGTGATTGTTCCCCTACACCTGTCCTGTGAGGCCCCACAGGGAGTCCAGGACTTTTGCCCTCAGCACAAGGATGTGGAGTCAGAGTGTGTTCACAGCAAGGTCACAAAGCTCATCGAAGGGCTGGAGCACCCTTCATACAAAGAAAGTTAAGGAAGCTCTGGTTGATCAGTCTGAAGAACAGAAGGCCCTGGAGAGACCTCATCGTACCCTACCAATAGTCAAAGGGAGTGAATAAACAGAAGGGAGATGAAGTTCCTGCAATCATAAAACCATTTCAGTTGGAAGGGACCTTCAAAGGTCATCTAGTCCAACTCCAGTGCATAAATACATCCCTTTCATATTTATATATAAATAATGTGTTTATATATTTCATAATTATTTATATTCAAGTATTTATATAATTTTATATAAATTGCACAGAACTCAGGTTTATATATGAATATACTTAGAAATATGTCATTTACATATTTAAATACAAATATAAACCTTAGATCTGAAATCAGACATATTACAGAGAGAGGAAAAATAGAAGTAAAAAAAAATATTATAAAAACCACCACCTTCACTGTTCAAATATTGCTTGAACACACTTTAATCCACTCTGAAATAGTATTAAAAACACTTAAATACAGCAATATACTGAGGTGTCTCTACCTGCAATAAAACCTAAGAGAGGGGAGACTTTAATAAAATGAAGAAGGAAAATAACCAAAAACAAGGATGCTGAAATAGCGTTTCATTTTAATGGCTTTTATATAGTGTTTAGCTCTTAAAACTGAGATTATAAATCAAGAAATATTGAATTTATCTACATACTATATTCAGTCATAAGTTCTTGATTTATTTAAATGCAGTCCAAACAGCAGTCAGGTAAACTCTGAGAATACATAATGGATGGAAAATATGAAATGAAACTATTAACAAAAATATCATGAATGAAAAATAGCCAAAAGGTTCTTTTTCATTTAAATCACTGCGGCCAAAAAACAGCTGTTTTTTCCGTCAACCTTTTCAACACAAAAAACTTAAAAATAATGGAGACAGAAACTGAAAGTAATGAAGATCAGTACACTTAAATACAATTAAGTGTATTTAAGTGTAAGAAGGGGTGTATGAACTGAGATTTCCAACACATGAAAAGAGACAGCAAAAGAAAAAGATGCCAACATTTTTTTCAGGAGTAAAGCAGTTTAAAAAAAACTTGAAGGGAGGAAAACAAAAATGAAAGGTGCAGGAAGTTTTCCAGTATAACTAAGATAGCAGAGCACAATAGGACAGATATGAGTTAAGGATAATATTAATAATGCCATAAGAGGGATCATTAATAGTTAAAAAAAGAATTATCAGTAACAATCTGTGAAAGTTTTCAGTTTAGGAAGATGATGTTTTGTATGTCAATAGTTTTTATGTAATGCAACATCAATCACAAATCCAGAGAAAAGGAGAAATAACTTTTCCAGAGATAAACTATGCAAAATTCTTTCAGAAACTGTTTCAAAAACTTATTATTACCCAGTTACAATGAAAAACTATAAATTATTACCTTGAAATTGAAATATTCAACTACAGCAGCAATGCTGGGGAAGTTAAACTTAACACTGGGTTTTATGACTTTACATAATTACCTCAGAGCATTGAAAATAGGAACAATTTAAATGCAGAAAACAGTACAAAAAACACATAAGGATATTTAGCACCAATTTATTACAGATTTTTAATTGATAAAAAAAATTTCTACTAAATTGCTCAATTCTAACAGGCTACTGATAGAACACTGACCTTTCAGTTTGTTTTGCGTGGGTTTAATTTTGTTTTTGGGGGGGCTAGCTTATTTTTTCTTTTGTATTCTCATTTTGCAGCTGAAATGCGTATTCTGCAGATGAGCTGACTAACTCAGGAATCAGAGAGAGTATTTTTCAGTAATAACAGTTTGAAAAATTAGATATGACTAACAAGACGTCACAACACAAAGGGGCAGGTCAGAATTTGTTAATTCTGTCCTACACAGCAACAAACTGGAAGAAGAATATACACTACAATGATCTACTGCACGTGATTGAAAACTACAGGAGGCAATAAAATTCTAAGTGACATAGATGGGCCAAGAATATAAAGACAAATGGCTATGCAGTTCAATGCAGAAGAATTAATGAGGCTAGGATGAAAATTAATCAGGTTCATTTCAATGAATATTTTGTACAGTTATGAATTTTTTCAGTAACATCAATTTGACAAACAAAAGACAGCAGAATGCTGTTACAGGCTACTACCTTTATCAACCACAAACAAATAAAAATGATAATTGATGTGTTCAATCAGGTTTAATACATATTCTAGATTGTGTAAACAACTCTAAGCACAAAAAAAGTAAACCCTACATTTCAAGTTCCTTCTCAATCTCCCTGTGCTGTTTTGGAGTCCACTCCTGTCAAACCAATCGTCTGCAAGAGATTCTGAAAACCAGAAGCCCATCTTAATTCAGCAAGGCAAAATCCTCTACAAGGCAGGGCTTTACATGAAGTTAAACTAAATCAAGTTGACTGCAAAGCAAGAATGAGCAAAGGTAGTTGGTACAAAACTATTAGTGTAAATTGTCATCTCTCAGCAACCTGGCCTGCAGTACCACGAGTGGAAGGCTGCACAGAAACACTGGCTCTGCAGTGTACTCTGCAGTTGTGTGCTAAGCAGTTACACAGGTACCTCCAGTCCTATCCTGCTTCCTGAATTTGCACAATATGATCTAATAGATGGCAATCGGTCCTCACGTCATTCTCCAAATTCCTTCCTACAGCAGGTTCCTTCTACCAGCCCACACTTCTTGTTGTGATGTGATTCAGCTTGTTAAGCAGCTTTCACTTCATAATTTCACCATTAGCTCCCTACTCCTTGCATTATATTAGTACTTTGAGGTGTCAAGGCTCTTGATTGCTTCTCTTCTGTAGCACAAATGATGCACCAAGAAGCATGCAATGGACAAAGGAAGGGTAACTGATGTCATGCACCCGGATCAGTGCTCTTCAACATCTTTATCAGCGACACAGATGATGGGATCAAGTGTACTTTCAGCATGTTTGTTGATGACACCAAGCTGAAAGATGCAGCTGACACACTAGACGAGGACAGCATCCTCAGTGATCCAAACATGCGTGCCCACTTTTCACACAAGAATCTAATGAGGTTCAACAAGGCCAAGTGCAAGGTGTTGCACTTGCATCAAGGCAATACCAGAAGTGTACAGACTGAGAGAAGAATTAATCTGAGAGCAGCTCTGCAGAGACAGACGTAGGGGTCCTAACAGACAAAAAGCTGGATGTAAGCCAAGCCAGCAGCAAATTCTTTCAGCCCAGAAGGCCAACAGTATCCTGGGTTGCATCAACAGAGCAACAGAGGTGACCGCCCCCTTCTGCTCTGCACTTTGTGAACTAAATCATATTTAAGGTCCCCTCCAACTTAAGCCAGTCTATGATTCTATGATTAAGTATCATTACTGTTTTCTGTTTGGGGCTTTTGTTGGCTTTTTGTCTGTTTCTGTTTTAACACAGGTAACTACTTCTAACATCCAATTCACATTATAATTTCCGTTTACATTACCTGTAATAATAGCAAATAAAAAGTGCAAAAGGATAAAAGACACATTTGTACCTCTGTCAAATAAACAACAAAAATACCTGCAGGACAGAGGAGTAAAGTGGGCTAGGAAGGTTTAAGGGAAGACTCACAACAACTACAAGGGCAGTCTTCAACTACAACAGCAAGTCTGTTAGTTCAGCTGTATAAAGCATCAGAAATGAGTTAAAGGCAGTTTTAAGCCATGGCAATAGCTTTGTTATTCATAAATAAGAGTTAAGTAATCTAAAAGAATTAATTATTATAAACCCTGATAATTCTAAAGCCCTTTTTTTTCCCCCTTCCTTCCCTAGTTTGCATTATTTCCACTCACATCAGAATGTATCTCACATAACTATTGGCACATTGCAAGTGTCTGCTAGATAAAACTGTACAAAGACACTTTGAGAATGGCTGTCATCATATATTTATGTAACAACTACCACAGGATTCAATCTCTGACAACTGTACATTCCCAGTACATTATTCTCCTCCATGTGTAATTTGATGGAGCTGATGGAACACACCTCTTTCTACAACTTCACAACATCCAACCCACAGACCAAATCCTCACTCCAAAATCTATTAGCAGATTTCAATGACTAAAATAATCTTCACTTCTAAATGCATGTGTATAATACATCTTCTTGAGAACTCTTGAGTTTTTATGGTGAAAAAGAACACACTTTCACAGCCACAAGTTGACGTATGTGATTAACACTGCTTTTTCCAGTCTCTGTAGGATAATTATTATTGAAGTGTGAATGAATGGTTTTCAGTGTCATTCATATTACTTCATGTTCTTAAGTTGGTGTTGACTTCTCATGACAGGAGAAAAGGCTCAAGTTGAAAACACACATGACACTGTCCCAGTCCACAAACTACCTCATTTTTTATATACTCTGAAAAGACCTGCCACAATCTCTGTCAACAACGGGCAAAACCGTATCACTAAAAGCCAGAGATATTCTGCTGCTGCTAATTCAACTACTGCTTCCAAGTAAAGGCAACATTACCATGTAAGATTTAGAAATGAGCAGAAATTTTTGCCAAAATGTCTCCGTCATGACAGCCCACTAATTCAGATTATGATAAACAATCTCCTCAACCCCCTCCACCAGACACACACACACAAAAACTATCTATGTGCAACAGAACAGCTATCTATCCCTTCATTACTCACTATAGATTTTAGATGGGAGCCTGCCACGCAGTTCTATTTGAGTTCATTTTCAGTATTATACTGAACAATAACAGTCTACATAGTTTCCTAGACTAATACAGTCATTAACAATCCTTCTTAAACACAGTTTGTGTGTCATGGTTTTATGATTTTTGGTACTGGTATTCCACATCATAACATCATGTAGTGCATTTAGAGTTAAAGAGTTAATGCTCCNTTGTAACACAGAGCTAAAACAAGCATCTTCCAATAATGCTTACACACATGCACACAGCAGATTCCAATGAACAGTGTCTGTGTTCATACTCTGTTGTATACAAACTCACATTTACCCTAATAAATACATGCAACATAGTCCCAACACTACATACAGTTTCACAATCATTGAGTTTTCTTTACATTTCTTTCATGAAGAACATACTAAAAAACGTATGAATTTATGCTTATGCAGCTACAGAAACAAGGTGCTTCCTACATGTAGACTTAGAATGGACCTAATTTATCTACAAAAAAGAATACTGAAGCATTTTGTGATGTACTCCACGTTATAGTAATGACATCTAGAGCAATACACTCAAATTTTGTATTCCTATCTATATTTGTGTGAAACATAGAAAGCTGAAAGGGGGGGAAGACACAAGAAATCAATTTTTACTTTAATCCACAAATTTCACTTACTGAAGAGGTATTTACATGTAATTAGGAAGTAAAAGTGAAACAAGTAGGTTTAAATTAAATCTTGCCTTCTCTGATTTCATAACCTTCTTGACAAGGTTTCTACTATTATACTGTGTTTAAAAAATTGAACTATCACACCAGTCACAATCATATAAAAACATAACATGTCAGATCAAAGGATGAAAAAGCAGGATTTGATGATCAACTGCAAGCTTGAAACAAATTCAATATTGTGAATAAACTCTGAGGTTCTGCAAAACTGTATTTTATAAGAATGTCATAACTCACTGAAGTGCTGTGTCTCATCTAATATTGTTTCCACAGTCCTACTTCATCAGCATCAGTCTCACCATAAGACACACCAGAGAATGAAAGAAAAAAAGCCACAACTTGGGCTACATTGTATGGCTACAGTGAAGAAGTCTCACAGTTCTATGGAAAAGGAAGTGTTAAAGAACTGTAAAGATGCAATTTCTGTCTCCTTCCATAAACTTCCTGAACTTATTTTCCAGAATAGTCTTAACTCAAAATCATTTTATGTATTATTTTGAGATAAAGACCTACATCAAAGTGACTAGCTAAGCTTTCCAAGTTTCCTACTTGCTACAGATTTTCACTTGGGATACACAGCCATTTGATTCTGTGATACCCTCTCAGCACTTACTCTTACTAATCAGCAGCTACAATTCAGTGGACAAAGGCAACAGTCAAGTTATCCAACAATACATTTGTTTTCACATAACGCATTGTCAGCATTCACAGATGAGGTACAGAACTACTGTCTGAACATGACAAATACTCACAAAGTAGACATGTAATAATAATTCCACACCTTGTTTTTCTACATTTCTGAGCAGAAGAATCATTCTTACATCTCACGTTGCTTCATTAGCAGGCTTTTAGCCTACTTATACTTTGTGATTTGTTTTTGGTTGATTTTTTGGTGCGTTTTCTTTACGAAGTTTGTCACAAAAATGGAGCAAGAAAATAGAACAAGAAGACATCTAACACTCTACTTATTAGTAGAATGCATTTAAATTGCATATTACAACAGGCATTCAACTATGTTTTATCCTTCTTTTGCAAGTTCTATTCTAAACGCTGAAAGAATTAGATGAAAACCAAACCAACAGAAAAACAGTACGTCAGGAAAGTTTTATAATTTAAATGTTATTTAGATGGAATCGTAGTTTATTCAAGAAATACTCACCAAGGTCTGTGTTGGGGCCAGCAAGTAGCTGCTTAAACTTGTCCAATCGGGATGCTTCTCTTTCAGTTAATGCAGGAGCAACTGAGGTACTGAAGTCTGCCATTCCACTCACCAAAGGAGGTGTGGAAGTTTGTGGAAGGGACTGCGATCTCTGCATGGAAGAACTTTCACTAGCATTATCTGAAGGGAGAAAGAAACATAATACTTAGCCTCAGCTATCAAGAAGACTACTAGTAACTTAGATTTAACTTTTAAATTCAGAACAGAATTCTCTTTTGGAGAAATGGAGAAATATAACCTAAAGGCATATCACCAATTCAAACTGCAAACTACTTGAGTTTAACAGCAGAGGTATTCCTCTTCTTAGCAGTATTCTGTGACTAAAACATCAATTAGAGATCATACTAACAGCAAAGTTAATTCATTTCCATAATCACTGTACAACTGAAAGTTGTTTTCACTCCCCCCTCATCAATCTTAAAAAAATAAAAAACAAAAAATAAAAAAAGGGAAACTGTTGCAATTGGTCACTTTAAAAATTCACACAAGAATACAGACAATGTCATTCAATTGAATGAACTTCCCACTCCACACAAATGATTTCTCTGTTTTTAAATACCTTCTACAATAGCATTATATTAACAATTTATATTTTTTTTCTACAACAGTAGAATTATTAACTGCATACATCTTGGTGCAGTTAGGCATTAAAATACAATAAATAGTGCAACTTCCTTCAAAAACTGAATATGCATCTAGTTTGAAAACAAAGAAGTTTAATTATTCTTTTCCCATCTCTGTATTTCTCATAGGCATGCTTTAACAGTTTACTATGGAGTGCAGCATCTTCATCAAATCAATTAATGCTGATCAATAATAATTACCTTTTTTTTACAGGTTGGGAAGGAGTCAGTGTCCTAAAAGGCAAATATTATAGGTCTCTTTTGACTTTCCACATCTTTTTTCATTTCTTAACATACCTGATGAACTTGATGCATGACCTTCACTGACTGATTTCACAAGCCTATTATCACCATACGCAACTGAAGTCAGCTCTGCCGATTCTACCTCTTTGTCTTCCTGTAGATGCTCTTCCAGAAATTTATGCTGTTCTTGTAATTTGCTGTGATTCTGAATTACTTTGTGAGCCGTTTCCATGACCACTTCTGTATTTAAGTTTTCAGCAGCTATTGCTAAGAGTTCATCATCATCATCCCCAAGATCCCAAGCATCACTCGTATTACTTTCAAACTCTTGGAAGGTGCTGACTTTCTTTAGTTTCACCGGAGTTGTAGGTGGCTTTGAACTTGGTTTTATCAAGCTGTTAAAAGAGAGTAACCAATTTTTAGAGAATCAGTAATAAAGTAAGCAACACACTACGGATGTGGAAGTTAAGAAGAAAAAAGTCAGTGCTTGACGTTATACAGGCAGCAAATATTTATCTCTGTCCACTCAAGTTACTACTACCTCCAACCACAATATAACATCGTGGAATATTCCTGAGAAGAAAGGCAAGTAACAACCTCACCCTTCCTGGCTTTGAATGCAGTCTGAACAAATCTTTCCTTTCCTTGTCTTCAAGACAGAAAGATGGATAAAAGCTCAAAGTCAAATAAGAGAAACACTGTTGGAACACATCTTAACACAGACAGGACACGTTACAACTCGCTTGCTTTATGGGCTTCTATAGACGTTTCAGGACCATCCATGCAGTTGTTGCATAATCAAGCATCAGCAGCAATCAAGTCATCAGGTCTAATCCTAAATCATCATATGCAATCAAGAAATGCAATCACTGTCATAAACAATTCAAATTTCACCTTAAAACTCATTAGATCAATCATTCCTCCCCAATCATGCACTCTAGCATGAATTTGCTTCAGAACTTTGCTCTTCTGATAGTCAGGATATTTCCTCGAGTTCCTACCATGAGCATGCCCTGATCAGCTGCTAACTCTATCCTTCTGTCAAAACACAGTACGAAACAGATAAACCAGATATTCCTCCCTAGCTTGGTCTTCTTTCTCATTTACTGTAATGCAGATCAATCACATCAGCTTTCAGCTAAATTACGCATTGAGTCAGCTTCCCTACTCTCAAAAAGTAAAATTAAAAACATTTGAGAATTAAAAAAACAGCAGCAGTCCAAATCCAGTAACACCTCAGCCATAAGGAAATGAAAAATAATGCACTCACATTAGTTATGGGTCGTTAGCAAGAAATTTATTTGGTTACCAATGATGATAATTTTGCCCTTTTCATCCACATTGTGTTCTGATATCCAATAGTGATGATCTAACGCAATAAATTTCTAAATTACTATCACATCATTACTATCACTATCACCTACTGCCACATGCAAAACTCACACCTTCATCTCAAAGCAATCCACACCATAAACTGATTCTTTTATTTTACAGATGGACACACACAAAAAATAGCCAGATGATCAACAGAAAGATGCATATAGTTTGCTTACGTCTGAATTATAAGCTTCATTTGCTAAATAAGACAAGTGTTAAGCATAAATTTTTAAGGCACTGCAAAGAAACGAAAGATTGCAATCTATGTCAGACAAGACATTGAAAAGCCCTTCTGCAACTCACAATACAGTAAGCACCAGGGAGATGCAAAACAGGTCAGAAAAGTCAAGCTTATGACAAAAAATATGAAGATTAACAATATTCTAATAACAGAGAAGAAAAGAAGACAGATAAGATCAAAATCACCTAGGTTATCTGAATATTAGGTTAACTTACGTTCCATGCAGCAGTGGATCAAAAGGTGGATGCTGAGCTCCATATACATGTTGGATACTGCAGGAAAAGAGAGAGTGTATATTAATTAAACACTCAGAGAACAGAGATGTTCAAATAATCTTCCATTTCATAGAATCCAGTATACGAATAAAAGCAATGAAGCTGAAATTGAAGAGTATCCTCAAAAGTATCTCAATAAAAAGCCCAAGGCCAAGTTAGGATGATTCTTTTTTCATCTAGGAATTAAAACAAGAAAAAAAGGTAACTCCACAGAAGGAAAGCTCAAAAGAAGTAGATTTTCTCTCTTCTGATATATTACTTCTTTGAATAAAATACAGGTAACTCTTTGGGAATTTTTGTTCTGAAGATTAACTTTTTCTGTGTACTTGTGGTCCAAAATCTAAGCAAACAATTCTTAACAGCTACTGACGCACAACGCTGAACAATTCAAAGAAAAAACAAAAAGACAGAACACAGAAGGTGGTACATTAGAGAACATAACCCATGGGAGTACTAAAAACAAAAGCTTTGAAACAAATTAACTTCCAAATACGTTTTTTATCAAAACCTCTAATATTACAAAACAGCCTTATTCAGAATCACTGAAGTCCATTTCCTTCCAGATCTCAGCCACAATATTAGTTTAAGTAAAAGTGGCTTTACATTGAAAACTATTACTACACAATTCTGATTGTAAGAAAAGCAAATTACACGCAATGCTGACATCTACCTAAATCTGAACTGAAAGCCACATAAAAGGTGGCAAACATCCTCTCGAAGAATCAAAATTCAGTCTCAAGACCACAAATACGTAGAAGTCCAACCTTAGTAAACTCGAGTTAGCACCAAGCCAAAAAGTCTGCAGTCATACCAAATTCCAGTAGATTCAGAGGTATACTAAAGAGGCGGCATTAACTTGTGAAATTAATTCTAGAGATGACTGAGGGTGGAGTTTATAAACTCCACAGCCAACAGCCTGTGCTCTCTCCTCCACTCCAGGATCAGCTGAAGGTCAGGTATCACCAGCCACTGTCCTTCATGGCACAGTCAATCTGTCCTTTCTTTCAGACACTGTTTGAGTGATCATGAAGAGAACTCACCTCTATATAAACCAACAGTCCTCTCTCCGCCATAAAAAAACAAGAACACATTCTCCATATTCTCATGTTTCCACATCTGCAGTACGATGCAAATTAATTAACTGCAACTATTCATAGAGCTTGTGTAATCAAAGAAAGCCAAACATGTTTTATCCCCACAGGTGGTTCAGGGACTTAGTAAAATTACAAAGCAAGAAATTCAGAGAGCGAACAGTCAGACCAGAAGAGGCAGTTTATAGCTAGATAAACAAAACTACTGCTAGCTGGTGCTTATGGACAAGGAACAGTAGAAGTTCAAAGATGAGCAAGATTATTATGGTATAAATAATAAATTTCATTTATCTGAGAAAAAGAATACATCTCGTCCTTAAAAAGGATGCAAGTACAATGAATTACTCCACTGTTAGAACAGTTTCAGGATGGGTGCACAGAACATCATTGTTAAATATCTGAACAGGTAACCTCGGCCTCATAAACATTAAAGGAGTTAACGTATTTTGTGGGATATATTCCCTGGAAACTGCTGAATGGGAGAAAGTGTTTGTAGCTCTCATCTAGGATACAGCAACTGGTTCTGCTCATCACGCTTCAGGAGAACATTGCAAAGCCTCATAATATTTTGAAACACTACAAAGGAAATCACACTTCACAGCTGTTTGTTGTGTTTTTTGTTTTTTCTTTGTCATTGTCTAAGAACTACTAGGTGAGCCTGTGTTAGAGAACAGCCTTTCTGTTTTAAAAAACACTTCTTAACCAATAATGCTTTTTCAAGTTTGCATAGGGATTGCTACAAAGAAAAGTACTTTTGTTTAGGACTATTTTTTTAACGTTCTCTTATTAATTTGCAACAATGAGAAGTTGCAAATCCATTCTGAAACATAAGGAACTGTTAAGGTATCTTTTCGACACTTTGGAATCTCTCTATCTCTGGGTAACAACAAAGAAGAAAAGTTTCTCATCTGCTATGTGAACAGTTTATGTTTACAAACGTGAGCGTACTGAGGATATGGCACAGAAACTGCTGTTACAGACTCACCATTAACGAAAGTGACTGTCTATGTCTTATTTTTAACCACCCTTCAGCAGAACCTTTCATGGGGTGCTTGGAAAGGCGGATTAAGCTAACACCGCTCACTTGTTTACTCTCAGCCCGTTTTTCAGTACAAGCTGTAACCAAAACTTACGAGACCGCCAGCGGTCTCCAATCACAGAAACCGAGCCGCACACCCTGACGCACTTTGGACACTGAGCCACTGTGGGGAAGGGGGAGACACAACCTGGGACGAGCTCACACAGCCGCCCCGCTACGAACGCTGCGCTCCGGCGCTGCGGCGCTGGGACCGGCCCGAGACAGCCCCGGCCTTCCCGCTTCCCCTCTCACCTGCCCGGCACCTTAGTGCCGCTCCGTTTCCAGAACTGCTTCCTGCCCCCATCGTTCGCCATGACGGCTGTCAGCTCATCCCCGGCCCCGACGGACGCACTCAGGACCACTGCCCCCACTTCCCTGCCCCAGAAACTGGACTGAGCGCTGCCATCTTGGAACCGGGCAACAACGGCGCTCCTCGTTCGCCCCCCGAGGCGGCCCGGAAGATCCAGCCAACCAGAAGTGAGAATACTGACGGGCGGGTCGGATCAGCCCAATGGCAGCGAGGGAACGTGGGGCGGTGCCGTCGGGGCAGAGCTCGGCTCGTGTGGCGCCCTTCGCCCCGCCCGTAACGGCGGGCGCTTCTGTGGGCGCTCAGGGGTTGAACTGTTTTCTGTGGCCGCTGAGGAAACCTGGGCCGGGGCTGCTGGCGTCACAGTGCCTTTTTGTTTCCGTTCCCTTCCTGTGAGCCCCTTGCACCGTGTCTCGGGGTGTAGGGTACCGACCCTTAACGGTACCTGGTTTAGTAAACTGAAGCGTTGACAAATAGATCTCTTACTGCGTGGTGCTCGGGGTTTGATGCTTTAGTGCTTTCAGGCTTTAGGTCCTCTTGGTTGGGATATATATTAAGCGTAATTCACGGAAGGTGACATCAAGTGAAGACTTCAATCAAATCAGATCTATTGTCATCATAAAATACATCGTGATCTCGTTTGTTTCAGGTGTATAGCTGATAAATGCCATTATTTACCCATTTATCTTCTGAGGGGTTATGGAGGGACAGCTTTAACATGTCATGGCTTTAAAGTTCCCTTAAAGATCACCCTTCATACTGTAACCGCATTTGTTTGTTAGCTTTTTGTTTTTCTTTTGATCCTGAGATGCTTCACCTCTGATGCTTCACCTCTGCAAATAAAATTGGCATGTTTCCACTTTGCTCTGGACCGTGACTCCTAAGAAAACAATGCTGATTATAGATGCATTTTTTGCTGCATTCTACACAAGACTAGTTTAATATCTCAGTGACTGCAGGGAATGTTCTGGCATAACTCAAAGTTGGCAGGTAGTATGGTGTGTGACTTGTAACCCAGTGTTTGTTCTTCAGTGTGTAAAATGCAAATAAGATATTAAAAGTAAAAAAATAGTGAAGTTTTCTGCCTGCTTTGGGATCTACCTCCTAAGAACTAATAAAAAATCTTTGTTTAGCAATTCATGCAAGATACTGGTCCTAAGTGGAATCTGCATGTTCCAGTAATTTCAGTGCTACTTGTAGATGAGTATGCCATGGATTGTAACCTTTTCTCTAGTAGTGTCCTTTAAATAAGATCCATCTTAAAGATTATGGATCTGTAAGCATTTTGTAATGCATTGTGACCTTGAGTATCAGCAGTTTTAATGCAGTGCACAAGAAGCTTAGTGTAATATGAACCATGTCTATTAGCTAAAGTGAAAATGAAACCTGTAAGGTCAGGACTAGAACTTTGCTTACTCTAAGATTAAGTTTACATCAGATCCATCACTGGTAGACTATAAAAAGGAGATGCATTTGCTTGTGTCAGTCAAGAATATGACAAATCCATTGAATATATATTGTATCATAAGCACTAATATGGATTGTAAAACTATGTTTCTGTTCTTTTTACTTACTCATTATTGATATTTCTCTAAAGGGAATGGTATTTTGGGGATAGGTAGTGTAGGCTATGTGTAATCTTTGTGAAAGTTGGCCTAAGTGCTGAAGAAAAGCCACTTAACTTTATGTCAGTCTGGTGCAGCCATGTGGAACTTCTGGTTCATTTTAGAAGTGGAGATTTTATTGAATTACATAATCAAGTCAGCACAAAGTTCACCGCGTTTCTTCATTTTAATTATATGTATGCGTTACACTGTCCTTAAGTTTTCAGTGCAGTGAAAAGTTCTGTACCAAAACCAAATAACTTTTACTTGATTTATTCAACTGAGTACTCCAGATAATTCTGATGTGCAGAGGGATCTACATTTGTATTGTGAAGCACAGGGAGTACGCATTGACAAAAGTCTGTTATTAATGGTAGAGCAGAACGAAGATGCAAGACCATAGCTTAGGTTAAGCACATGTTAGTTATACTTAAATTAGTGTATTCAGCTTGATTTCTTTC
>VXAB01006968.1:253906-289750 GCA_013399175.1 Odontophorus gujanensis
TTCTTTCTTGCACCTTTTTATTGTAATTACAGAACTCTATTTATATATAAATATATATATATTGAACTGTTTTATAGAATGTTGTATTAGAAGTGTCTGTCCCTAAAATACTGATTCAGAGTACTGGTTCTCCAAGGATCTGCTTCTTCTGAAGTCTTGTGAGCCATTTCACAACTGAGCTCTTACTGATTCCACACCTGATTTATTTTCAGCAGGAATGAAATGGCTTTAATAATCAAAATTCTGTACTTCTACTTTTGCGGCCCATTTTTATGAGTTCAGTCACTAAATGCAGTTGGCAAAAAAAAAAAGATGCTCAGGAAGTTTGTGCGCTAAAATATAGAAATGTAGCTGTGTTCTTGGCTGGTCAAAAATTAGGAGAGTTATAGCTTGCAGTAGCAATATTTTGAGAAAAGAAGGAACTAAGGTATTTATTCTTTAGTGTGATAGCTGGTGAGATATATGAACAGATGTTTCAGTGGACATTCAGTTGCACCAATTTGTTTTTCAGCTCATCAGGAAATATAGCTGTGCTGGTAAACTTACACTGATAGACATTTCTGCAAAGGTGTGGTATACATACTGTACAGCTTTTTTCATGACACACAGAAAAGTGGAGATTGATGTTAAAGAAAATCATGTAAGCTGACAACAGCACTCCCCTGATAGCTTAGCTATGTACACACTAGGAGGTTTTGCTGATAAAGTTGTTTAAGCTAGAGTGTGCTTTTTCATGCCTATCCTTACATCGCTGTGTCTGCAGTGGGCTATAATGTAGATGCAACACTGAGGTGGGGTTTGAAGTGACTTATTTTACAAGCTAACAAGACCATGTCTCTCTCTGTCCATTTCTTGTTTGCTTGAATCAGTAAAGGAAAAGTAAAAGCAGTTAAAATTAGCCACTTTCATATCGAAGCATTAGTTTCTGCATTTCTTTACTGCTTTAACCAGTGTTAACTAACACTGGTTAATAACACACAATGCCTCCTGTGGTGGCTGATCACACTTCCTGCTTGGCTGATGAGAACGCCCTTCTATCAAACCATTTCATCCATCTACTTTACTACATTTACTTCATGGAGGAAGCAGAGGAAGTGAAGCTGCTGAGCAAACTGACCCAAAAACACCATTCTGCCCAAAGAAGAAAAGGAAACAGAGACAGTTATGTGAGAGAAGACAACAACAACTATCTCAGAGGGTTCGGTATTTTGTGTCAAAACTATATAGGCCAAGGCAAGGTAAGTGGGAGAAGTGGTCACAGAGAACCACAAAAGAAAGAACAGAGGGATGTTGAAGAGGAAGGATGGTCAGTAACTGGATTGAAAGAGGTTAGGCATGGTCCATTAAATCGTGTATTCACTACAGTTCTTTCAGTGCAGTGCGGAGAGAAAGAGTGTGTGACATGAGGGTCAGGAAGGGCATATTGGTCCCAGGGGCAGAGAGAAAAAGGCAGTTATCTGATGTGCAGAGGAAGAAACAGCAAGGTTTGAGTAGAAGTTGTATATCTGTGAATAAGAAAGTATGAATAAGAAAGTCCAAAAATGACAAGTAAATGTTGTCATTTTGAACAATGAATGCTGGTCAGTGAATATGATCTGGAAGCAGTAGTGGTTTCATCTTTGTTCCTGACTGACTCAACGTGGCATGACTGAGAAATTCAGAGGAAAGCTTGAAATGTAGATTTGGCAAATATATATTTATAGTTTGAGGGAATAGAATCCTGTGGTAATATATTGCTAAACGTTGGCATTACATAGGAGAAAAATCCCTTTGGTGTGATTTTTATGTCCCAAATCAACTCCACAGCAATACACGAAGTGGCAGGAGTGTACATCAGAAATAGGGTCCAGCTGCTGGAGGCAAAAGGGCTGGCATGGGAACAGGAAGGAAAGAATATGGTGGAGGAGTTGGGAAGCATAACGGAATCATTTCCTAAGGCAGAGCTGATCTCAGGAGCACTGATGTGAGAGAAGGAGCTAAAGTTTGTGGTAAAATCTTGGTGAGCACCTAACTACTGTAGCAGACTACAGTCAGCATCCAGGAAAAGTAAAAATAGGAGAGTGTGGCAAAAGGAATACTGAATGTATAGCCAAAGGTGAAGGAAAGCCTGAGGCAGAGACTCAATGGTCTGAATGATGCTGCTTTTTGTGACTGTAAAGAAACTAAATTTCTCATAGAGGCCCTTTGATGTAGTGAGGAGTGGTTGTTAAAGACTTCTGTAATATACTTTGCATTAGCAGAATTTGGATGTTCAGTGAACCTCATTGTGAAAAAGTACATGTGAAGAAGAAACATTAATTAAAGAATCATCATTTTCCCTTCTATAAAAAAGGTGCTGAAATATACATGTACATGATGGGGAGTAATCTGAATAAAAGGGACAAATGAGGAGAACAGATGTGAAAGGTAAGACACGAGGACTTATGTGAAGGTCGTCAGCATGATGAGTCCTTCAAAACTGGGAAGCACGAGCATTTCAGGTGGAAAAAAACACAGCTAATGTGATGTGGGAGATGCAGCAGTTAAGGTCAGCCAGGAGGGCAGTACTGAAAGTTGAAGTAAAGCAAGGAGGAAGAAAAGAGGAAGGAATCACCATGAGAGAACTGGAGGAGTCATTGTCACAGGCGGACAGTCATGGTAGTGTTTTGTAACTTTCTTCTCTGTAAATGGCCTTCTCTGTTACATGAGTTGAGCAAGATTTTTGGGGGAGGGGAGTGAGGAACAGACTTTCCAAACTATGTTTGCACTGATACTCACACTCTCCAGTAAGTAACTAAGAAATAGATAATGAAACAGCATAGAGCATAAATAAATACTGTCTGTCTGGGTAAACGTCTGTCTCCTGTGTCTTCTTCTGGATGAGCAGTAGATGTGGGTAGCTTTAGAAATACGTCCCTCATTAAAACATTAGTGGCAGTGCTCATGTTGACATTCAACGCTGTTTTAGGTGCAGGTGTTTAATTTTCCTTTAGTTTCATCTGTCACACAGATCATCTGGTGCTGGCTGTCAGGTGCAGCCCAGCTGAGCTGTGATCAGGAAGCGCGTGCTCGCCCACGGCTCAGAGCACAGAACTTCTCACAGGGCACTGGTGCAGTGCGGTGCTGAGGCTGGTGTGACTCAGGAGGGAGGGCTCTTCCCAAGTCTTGGGTAGAAGACAGAGGAGTTGGCAAAAGTAACAGGTTCTCTTTCCAAGATACTTCTTGTTCCTTGAAATTCCACCTTATTATGCCTTCAGAACATACGGTGGAGGTTTAAACACAGCATTGCACCATGACAGAACTTCAAACAGAGAATCAAATGATTGCATATTTGGCTCTGAGCCATGATAGCTTTGTTCGTTATTGATAGAGGTTTCTTTTATTTAAATTATACATTTCAAATCAGTTTCTGAACTTCAAATTTAGCTTGCTGTCAAAACAAGATGCAGAGAAAAATCACTGTGGCGTGATTTTTCCTGAGGCTAAAATATCTTCCTAAATTGTTGGAAGGTGCTGGCCAACCTGTGTAGGACTGAGACTGATGTGGAAATTGGCCATAACGTTTCCCAAATATCAGAGTGAGCCATACACTGGGTCATACACATCCACTTTTTTTTTTTCCCCCAGAGTCCCAATAAATTAGCAACATTGTCTACTGTTGTTTTAATATAAGGAGTGAAAAATAAATAGAGTAGAATACAAAGGGTGGATTCCTGAGGATTTTCTTCTGAACCTATGAGATGGCTCAACGTGGAGACATAGCATTTGGCATGGCACCCTCAGCAATCATGTGCTTGTCCCCTTCCATTTTTTGGTCAAAAATCTGTTCAGCAGAGAATCTGTAACTCTGCCTGGGTGCTTAAGAATAATGGAGACACAGAAGTTTGATGGATTATCTTCAGCAGATAACTTCAGGTGTTAGTATGCATCAAACTGTGTGTTAATCTGCATCTACAATTTATCTTGAGAGCTAAAGCAAACTTTGTTCTCTGGTAATCTTCACATCTGATTGCTACAGCTCTTTGTTATTTCCTCTCTAGTTTTGACTTTGTCCATCCAGCTCTCTCACCAGTGCCTTTTGAAACTCCTCCTGGGTCTTTTCCTAGGACCTCTATATCTAATTCAAACAGACCTCGTTTTTTATCCCTCAAAGCCGCTCTTAGTGCCTTGTCCGTGTTGTCTATGCCTAAGTCAGGGATTAGTTTTGGTGATATCCCTCAAGGGTAGCAGAGCCTTGACCATGCTTTTCAACGACTTTTTACTCTCAATTAATTTCTCTTTAATCTAAATGTATACTAGAAGGTAATTAAGTTTCACTGTTTGCTTTTTAATCCATTTCTGAGTCTCTCTGTATAGCAGTTGAAATGTAACCTTAAACTGAAAACAGCCTTGTTCCTTTCTTTTTTTGTGTTCCATATGTTTTCAGTTTTTCAGGGATAAGAGTGATTTCAGGCAGTGTAAGGTGTCTGAAAAATACAGGATGGAATATGAATTTGCAGTTGTATGTGCAATGTGTTGCATAATTTCCAAAAATATCTTCAGTATTTTTCGTTATATTTATTATTCAAGTGAGCTGCATCAAAATCATGTTTTCTTTCATAGAATCATGGAATCACAGGGGTTGGAAGGGACCTCTACAGATCATCAAGTCCAGCCCCCCTGCCAAAGCAGNACTCCTCTTCAGCTGGTCATCCCCCAACCTGTACTGGTGCATGCAATTATTCCTCCCTAGGAATAATTTCCTTAAAGAGGAATGAACTTGCTACTTCAGGGGTGTGTTTATATTAGGTCTCATTAACTGTTCTTTATTACTTGATGTCTTTGATGCTGCTTCTTTGATTCGTGTATGTTCATATCAAAGAAGAGCAAATATTTGTAAGAGTGTTGAGTATAGCAACTGGAGCTCTAGTAGCAGGATCCTTCTAGAATGGTTTGCAGTAGAAAATAATTACTGAGTGCAACTGCAGAAATGCCGTTTGCAGTTATGCTGCAAAGAAAATAACAGTAATTCCAGAGTTTGTAGTTAAAGAAAATACAATAAAGATAGCAAAATATTTTATTATACATTTATTTTGAAGTTTTGCCACTTATCCAAGAGGTATACTTTGTTAGAGTTAGGATTTATAAAGAACCCACTGACTGAAGACAAATATTTTTCCAGATTCAATTTTTTTGCTGGAATTGGAAAAAACAATCAAAACCTGCCTACTTTTGTTCTTTTTACCTGAATGTAAGTTAGAGGCTGTTACTTTTCTGAAACAAGTAGGAATAGTTGAAGCTTTCCAGCTAAGGGGAAAAAGAAAAACTCAAAGAGGGGGAATGAAATATTTTGCTATTCATATCACTTTCTTGTATAACACAGCATGTATCATCATGTTGTAAAGTAATAAAAGAAAGAACAGCTTAGCTTCTAAACCTTGAAATGAAAAATTGCAATTTCACTTGAATGATCTTGACAGTTGTTTCAGGACTGGCAATCTTAGCGCCAGAAATGAACTAAGAATACTGACGTAAAACCGCCAGAGAAGCCCTGAGTTTTGAAGAGAAAATGATAAGGCAATCATAGGCAGCTCCTCAGAACTTAAAGCCATTTTAAATAGAAAGAGCTCAAAGGATTAATCTCCTATACTGAAATCCTGAGGTACGGTGGTAATAATTCTGGTATGCATGGTCATTAGAATAAGATTTCACAAGTAGCCCGAGGAAATAAATACGTTATGCATCATTTTTCAAAAATCTCTTCAACTCTGAAAGTCAGCCATAGAGTTGAGCCATGAAAAAGAGCAATATTGAAATGATAATGAATCCTGAGAACTTCTGTGTTGTCTCCTTTTCAGTTTTTGTTTTGTGAAAGATTTGTACAAAGAGGTGGTATCTAACGAATTTAGCCGAGGGCAAAATGAGCAGGTTTCCACCAAGCTAATCTTTGACTGTTTTTTGACACAGACATAAAAAGAAAATTATTTTACAGTGAATAAAGTTTTAGTAATATTGTATGATAAAAGCTTTGAACTCATAGTTTATGTCATACCATACTTCTGTCCCCACATTAATAATAGTAATAGAATTGTTAATCTTATTAGTATCAAACTGACCCCATGCCATCTTTATTGTTTATGATAAATGGAGTTTTACAATGAATTTGTCTGCAGTACCCATCTGCTTGGACCAGTTCTCAGACAATGCTAGCCAGCATTCTTATTAATGCCCTAAAAATTAATATCACTTGTGCTGCATATTTGTAGGTGGCAAAAATTAAGAGCTGCAAATAGTGATAATGGCAATCAGTGCCCAAGAAGATAGAAGTCATAACATGATTAAATGTCTGGAAATTGATACCAGAAGAAGTTAAGGGGAAAATGCCATCAAAACACTGAGAGTCACAGAATGGTCTGAGTTGAAAGGGACCTTAATGGTCATCTGATTCCAGCTCCACTGTCATAGGCAGAAAGATGAGACATTACGTCATTCGGTAGAGGATGTAGGAGCTTCTCCATAAGTTAAGTTCTTTAAATCATGACAAGATGTCTTGTTGAAATATATGCTGTAGTGCAGCTACAATTCCTTGGGCTTGATTGAGGTTTTACTGTGTGAAAATCTATGTTCGCCCAGCAGAAAATCAAGAGGAGATGATCAAAACAGTCTCTAGTCTTAAAACCTACAAATTGTTCTCATAGCTATTCCCTTCTGAATTTCTTCTTATTACATCTGTCTTGTGGGTTGTATTACTTAAACTCTGCAATAGAGAAACAGTTACATTACACTGTTTTAGATATGGCATGCGTATATGAATGTTCTTTGATATAGATGTTTAATGCTATATAGAAATAAAATGTAGTTTTATTGGAGTATTACCAAGAATATTGATATTTTTTCTCTGTGGCAAGAGGAAACTTGGTGGAACAAACTTACTTAAATTGCTCTGTCTAAAAATGAGGTCTCATATATCTGTGTAGATGAAGAAATAGGGCCATGCTTTTTAGCCCAGCTAAGATCTATGCTGCTGTTTTCAAATGTATTGTATCTTGGAAAGAAACAGAAAACTCAGGAGAGGAGGCTCCTTCTACAATGTGTCTCATGAAAGGTGGTATGAATCTGGGCCTTTCCCTTAGGAGAGGGTACCTCAGGCAATTTCTTTTTGCCTGTTAAATAATTAGCCAGTTGAAGTGTGAACATCTGTGCGCAGTGAAGGAATAAATCACCACAGCAGCAGTTATGAGTTCTTTATAGTATTCCAATTTTCCATCTGCTACACACTGCACAACAGTAGAAAATATCTGCTTTATTTCAGTGCCAAGAGTTGGCAACATGCTCAAAACCAGTAAAATTTATTAGAAAACCATCATGGTAGAGAAATAGCCGTCATTTTTCATCTAGTGCTAAGAAATGATGGAGTTAGGATACAGCTGACTTCAGCAGACTTTGGTTTTGTCCATGGAGTTTTCCATAGCACCATTGCCTTTAGTGCAGTCTTGATGGTTCGGTAGCCTGTCAGTACCTAACTTGACACAGGTAAATCTGTGCTGCTTTATAAGCCAGTGCTGTTCCTCAGCACCACATCTGGTTGCACTTTTCAGCATGCTCAAGCACACCTGGAAGGGGGGCTGTGGTGCCCCTGGCTCCACTGGAACATGGTGTCATTGTCTCAACAAGATGCTGCGATGCCAGCAAAAGATCAATACCTTGATGAGGAGCTGCTGGCTCAAAACCATGGTGATATTTGATAGTTGGAACACTTTCCAAAGCAGTTCCCTTGGTGTGAAATTCTAGCGACCTGATTTGTCTCTCTGCTGAGCAATTGAGTTGATTCATCTGTAACAATGTCTGCCAGCCTCAGATAACGAGAAAAACTGCACCATCTGTCCATGTTAGTTTTCAATCTTTCAGGTATTTCAATAGTGTATTTGTGAAGGAAGTGTTTCAAATCCAAACAGTTAATTCAGTGAGGAAGAGAGGAAAGGGCTTTAGCTGTTTCTTGCTGTTGATACCAGACAAGTCTCATATTTAGTCTCCCATCGTATGGCTGCACGTACTTGGAAGCTCTGCGCTGCAGTGTGAGGGCTTGCAGCCTCCCAAGAGTTGCATTTAAAGCCCACTGTGCTCCAGCCCTCCATTTGGCCACAATACCTCCATGTTCATGTGCCAGTGCTGCCTGCTATGCCCACCACTCCTTTACTGGGACGGGCCAGGACAGCCATGTGCCTCCATGTCACTGTGTGGTGAAAGGCCAGGAACTGAGCTGAAGGGATCTCCACTGCAGTGAGCTCAGCTCTCTGCTGAGAAACAAGTCTGCGAGGAGATGAGAGTTGTTCAGAGTGTAAAGCAGAATCATTTTGGATAATCCAGTATACGCTGATTATGCAACTGTTGAGTAAAACGGATTAAAAGGTGGTCGTCAACTGTTGGTCAAACAGTTTGGACTGTTTCTGTCCTCTTGTGCTGTCAGAGATGGCTTCAGCAGAAGTTGGCCCACATCCTATGGCACCCAGCTTGAGCATTTAGGTACCCAAAGACAGTTATCTCTGTGAAGTTTTCTTTGTTTCCTTTTGTAATTGAAGAATAATGACTCCAATAAGCTTCAATGAAAAAGGAAGAGGGAAAAGGGATGGTTCAGCATCCTTTCATGATCTACAGATTTTTATGCCACTTTTGACATTATTTGTCTGCTTTTACTCTGATTGATAAAACAACAATACTTAGTGCAGTTCTGAACTAATTTGAGTTGTTATAACAGAAGTTGCTTATTGATGTTATCATAGTAAGCGTATCTCCCTTGGCAAGAGGGAAGCCAAGGTTGTCAAGCTTCTATCATATTTATTCAGCGGGAATGATTCCAGAGTTGTTCCCTGGTTCATCCTTGTGTTCTGGGGTGCTGAATATCTTGAAGAACTCACATACACTCCAGCTTCACTTTTATATACGGCTTTGTATATTACAGCATTTTGATTGTGGAAGCTTCAGAATCATCATGAAAAAGTCCTCTCCAACTTTTTCCTTCAAATCTCAACAAAGCAGAACCCGCTTTTTGTATGGAAAGTTTGGGTTCTCCACCTCTGGGGTGTGAAAGCAGCCTGAGCATTCACTTCACCTTAAAGAATTGCTCAGTGTTAGTTTGCTATTTTGTTGATTTCAACAGTGAACTCTTATGATCTTCTCCTCTGGCAGAAGAAGCAAGAAAGCAACTTTGTCAGTGCTGTTCTGAAAAGCCTTTTGTAGCATCCATCAGCTCCTGTGGACTTCAGGGGAATCGCTCATCCCTTTCATCCCAAAGAAAAAGGATCAATGCCTGAGAGATCTCTTATAGGCCTAGGAGTCCTGGGGACATGAGCCAGCAATGGGCACTTTGGTTCTCTGAATGTTTCCCTTTCCACACAGCCTTCCTTTCTGATGCTCATCTATGCTGCACTGCTATAGATTTTTCCCTGACAAGTGCGCCTAAGTGTACACATATATAACACCTGGAAGAAATTGAACATAAGTGCTAAGGTTTCATGCTGCTCTAAGAAGCACTTTCTATAAACAGCCCACATACCGATGCTATGGATTCTAAGGATTGTAAACTTCATCAAACTCTTTTTTTATTTCCCTGAAATAGTTTGAGAACTTTTATAGCAGCAATGATAACAGTCTTGTTGCTTTTGTGGAAGGATTGGGCTTCGTGACATGGTTTTTTCTATTACAATTAGCCTACTTCATTTATCCTCTGTCCTGTAATCAAACGAACTCATTGTAGCATCACTGTTGATGTAAGTGGCTTTCACTCCTGTATCCTGCGGGATCAATGCTTTTTCTCATCAACGCAGACCAAAATAATAATTCTTTTTAGTACCCCTCATACAAAGGACTATAAAAGCCCACTGTCCTGATTTTAATTCTCTGTTGACCAAGTATTGTACAATCAACCTGTGATTTATCCTGTGGGAAAGAAGCACATAGCTCAAGAGCATCTTCCTACCTGCAGAGGAGGACTCAGGGAGTGCCTCCTTTGTCAACAGTGTTTCCATCCATTACACCATAATAAATGACGTTTGTATTACTAATAATGCCTCTTCAAAAAAGAGCAAGTGTCTCCTGAGGTTGCTTCCAATACCTCTTTATGAGATTGAAATAAGAGGTGTCTCTGGAGTCTGCCAGCAAAACAGCTGTCGAGTAGAGGGGTTGGTTCTGCTCAGTGCTGTAATGGTTTGGTAATCTCATTCTCCAGGATCAAGCCAATTATCATTTGCAGCATGCCCAGGTGTCAGCCAGCTGAAGATCAAAGCATTCTGGCCTGATGTTTGAACATGACTCATTTTCATGTCAGCATGACCACTGGGCAGCTAATGTGAATCTGACATTTTTGGAACCTATCTACTGTGAGAGTAGCCTTAGTGTTTTAGGAGGCAAAGGCTGTTTATTGCACTAAGTACAATGCTGACAGCTTTAAGATTATCATGGAAAAAGATAATCCACAAAAAGAAAAAGCTGGTCCTTCCTGAAGTTTGAAAAGCCCATTCTTCTGTACCCAACAGTGCTGCACTTGGGTGTAGGTGGGTGATGGAAGGAAGGGAAGATTTTGGCTTGAGAGCACTAAAAGTTCTGCATGTTTATCTATTTCATAAGATTCTTGTCAATTCATATATTCACAGAATCATAGAATCATAGGGGTTGGAAGGGACCTTAAGAGATCATCGAGTCCAGCTCCCCTGCCAAAGCAGGTTCCCTACACCAGGTCACACAGGTAGGCGTCCAGGNGGTCAACCTGTCGTCCACCAGGACACCCAGGTCCCTCTCTATAGAGCTCCTCTTCAGCAGGTCATCCTCCAAGCTGTACTGGTGCATGCATTCCCTATACATACATGCTGGAAATTTAGCAAAAGAATGTTGACTCAAAAAAGGATCCTTCCTAACTCCAGTGCTATGATAGTTGTGCCTACAAACCCATATAAAAGCTGCCTGAACAGCACTACTCAAAACTGCGCCAAATGCATTCAGCTGTTTACTTTCAAGATAAGCAGTGCTGCGGGGATCTTGGCATACAGCCCCCACTATTTGAAAGCTGAGGAAATTCCCACTGGGCCTGCAACCAAACAGTTTCTTGCAGCCATTTCATGGGCTTTTACTGCTGTGGTGTTCTGAAGCGCCCGGTGGTTAGCAGCCTCTCACTGCTCAGGAATCCAGCTGAGCTGCTTTCACAGAGCACTGCTCAGCTTTCCTCTGCTGCAAACGCAATTCAGCCACTCCCAGCTGTGTTCTGCCCACTTACAGCAATGATTAATTTCCGTCCCAGGACTTCAATATAAAAGTAATCTTCCCTGAGTGATGTGCCACATTTCTGTTCCTTTTTGCTACATTTTTTAATATCAAGGCTGTGAATGCTTGTTTTTTCACATTAGAATTTTCAGAAATATCATGTCTTAACTTCCCATTTCTAATCTCATGGCTCTACAGAAACAGGCTGAAGACAAATCTGCAGCTGAAAATTGTATTTTTATGTAAGGGGAAGCTTTTAATCTCTTTATATGGAAAATACTACATATTGATTCATGCCTAATTGCTTAACACCTAGTAATAAAATACTGTCTGTAATGCCTGAGTAAATCCTGCTTTCCATCACAATAATTCATTTTTCAACCGCTTTGTGTTTCTAATATTTGTTATTTCTAGGCTGGACTGGGAGCATTGTAGGGACTAGCATGTGACAATGGCAGTAAAGGGTATGAAAGTTGGTGGTATATTGCAAAGTTGGGAGGCACAGTATTTTCTGCACTTGTCCAAAATTAATGTGTGTGCCACAGGCAGCATCTCCCTATTTCTCATCACTGCTACACTGCTACAGTTCAGACTAGTGCCCCATAAAGGTCAACTACACTGCAGCTTGAAGAATGAAGACATATAATGATTAAAAAACATTCATGTGGCATGTCCTAGAGTCTAGATTATCATAATAAAGTGATGAAACCTTCTATAACTGAAATGTTCTGAGAAGCCATGCTTAAAGTTCCACCATTTTGCATCTTTGAGGAGTAAAATCCGTGGAACATGCGTTGATTTGATGAAAGCCTTTGGCCACTCAGAAGTGAGCTGGATTTTGAAGTGTAGTGCAAGGATGGCTGTCTGAGAGAATAGTCCTTAGCTACAGAAAAGGTCGATAGAATTCCAAGCCAACCTTTTTGCCGCACTGAATAGTAACAAATGAGATGATTGCATCTTAGAGTCTGCATGGTCTGTACTATTTTGTGCATTTGTGCTAGATGGTGCACTGAAACAATCAATAGCATTCATTTCTGAACTATTCCAGGCTACAAAATGCCTCATGTAGGATTCAATTATTCACCAGTAGTATGCTGTAAACAAGATACTTGGTCTGTAGGCAGTTTTTCTGCTTTTACTGTCAGCTTTCAAACACTGATGACTCCAAGACAATGAAAGATTGTATCTTAAAGAAGAAAAAAATGCATTCAAATTTATTCAAAAACTTGAAATTTGTTGTGCTTATTTCATGATTGCATCTAATTAACAGTTGCTTCTTGACCAAGTTAAAGTGATGCAGCACTACTACCCATGCCATGCTCCTTTAAGAGTCAGAGATTTGCATAGAAAATACATTGAACCGTGGGTTTCCAGTCATGGAAAATTGCCACAGGAGCATTCTGTGTCCATGCTCGTAATGAAATGGCATTCTACATACATTTGGACACTTTTTGGTTTTAGTTGGGTTAACTTAATGCTCATTGTGTCAGAAGCATCAAGTGATTGTTTGGTTGGGGTTTTTTTTGATAAACAATACTAAGTGCTGAAGCAATTCCCATACAGTGAGCTGGAGTTTGTGAAAAGCAGGATGAATAATTACACTTCAGAGGTACCCTAGATGCACAATAGACTGAATGCACCATGCCAGCTCGTGCTTCTAATCTTCAAACCAAAAAGTGGAGTCTTCTGCATGGGGTTAAACATGGGCACAGATTTTAACGTTAGCACTTACACCCTTACGTCAGCAACATCTTTGGCTCTGAGACCAATAATGATGAAAAATACCGTGATTTCACATAACTTCCACTTCACTAGCTGTCAGTTAAGCTAGGAGCTGCCCAGTAAAATAAATATGAAAAGAATCTGAGATACTGTGTGATTTATATAAAGTGATGTAGAAGACTATTTGTAAATATTTGTGGTAGATGTGGATAAATAAGCAGTAGTGTGTTGTATTATAGGTGGATCTGGGGAAGAACAAATTGTGAGATAAGTTATGCAGCCAAATATTGATGCTATAAGTCTTTGCAGATTGAGTCCCAGATGGGCGAATGCAAGATTTACTTAGATAAGATAATATCTTCACCATTGCAAAACTGTTAAAAAAAAACAAAACACGATATGTTTCAATTTGCTGGTAGGCACATGGGTTCTACAATAGCTGCTGTCACCTGAAGACACTGGGATGTATCTACATCAACTTAAGGCCATTGTAATTCAGCCATCATTTTGCTTGAAACCTGTTTATTTCTCTGAATACTTGTACTGTAGCAGGAACTTGAAACAGTCATGAAACTATGAAAAATCAGGCAGTGATCATCAACGCCTGAGTTGCTCTAACCCTTTTGATATCTTACCCCAGATATCCTGGGAGATTTGAGGCCTGGAAATTCATTAGAAGTTCAAAGACAAATAAAGGCAGGAGAGTTTGGGTTTTTTAAGAAATAATGCTTTATAAATAATGGAAGCTATTTCACCGAATCTAAGGTTCATAGGTACAGTGTAACCAGGTCTACACTGGCAATTAGGTTTGGAGCAGTAATTCAATTTTGAAGCAAATCCTTTGATTGTCTCCATTTGCTGTGTCTTAGTTCAGTTCTGAGGACAGTTGTGACAGTAGGACTAGTAGTTCCTGTATTTAAGACTTTAAGCCCAGGATTTAGATGACAAAACCCTGAGGTCTCTCTGCTTAAGAATGTTTTCAAACATGGGGAGTGGCATTCAGTTGCCTAAGTGAAGACATTTAGTGCCATGTTAGATTCTGTAATGTATCCACCCTTGGTACCAGCTGCTGTTTCAGAATTGCCTTTTCTGAGGCAATGTGTCTGTCTGTCTGTCCCAGATAGACATCTTGGCTACCCAGAGGCCTCTGATTTGCATTAGTCACATCGGTTTCAGTAGTGACATTGAGGACTGTTTTAAGTCAGCTTTCCCCACTGGTGTTTGTGCTAGTCCAAAGAGCAAGTTATTTATTCGTATGTTTGAAACAAATTATAGGATGCGATACTTTATGTGGAAGCAAGCACTGTTTATTCTAATATATCATACCCTCCATATAATTAAACAGTTACCAGTAAGAAGAACACTATAAGGAAGATTTTTAGGATTAGCAAATTAAATTTCAAAGGTAAAGAAGTCTGGCTGCATTATCCTTTCATTATTCTGAAGTGTAGAGTAATGGGTGAGGTGTTAACACCGTTATCATCATGTGAATCACAGAATTGCAGGGGTGGGAAGAGACCTCAAGAGGTCATGAAGTCCTGCAGGTTCCTTGTAGAGGAAGGGAGGCTCAGGTAAATGAGGAGGTTCAGGTAAATGTTTTTCTTTTTAGGTGCCCATGCATGCAGATATGCTTGCGCATACATAGACTTCGTAGTCATACTGTTCTCAGAGAGTGAAAGAAATTAATGTCTTTATTCAGTTTTACTTTGCCATTGTCATGTTGCTATTTATCTGATAGTTTTCAGAAATGTGTTGGCATTGATTCAGTTACGTAGGAGCAGTTTGTATTTTCTGACCCAATATCAAGCTATGCTGCTGTCAGTGCTGCAATGTGTATTTCCCATGGGAGCCACACGCACAGCATTGCTTGCATTCTGGAACAGTACATGAGTATGGTGCTTTTGTGCTGAGAAAAAAAGGGAAAATGTATTTTTTTTACCTCCTACTCCTACCTTGTTTGTAATCAGGTGCTGTCTGCTTCTGCTAAACCTATGGTTGAGTTCTTGGGTTGCACTGAGAAAGTCCACAAAACCCTTTATTATTCCTCTCTCTCCATTTTGTGTTCTATCCCATGGTGTTTCAAAATGCTTCCTTCCAAAGGTGGATTGATTTGTGATGTTGAGATAATCAGCCATATGGTGCAGCAGGTAAGTCACACATGTTTTCTCAGTATCCAGTGGTTGCTGGCTGTGAAAGGCATACATAGCATTACATTCATTTCTGTGCTAAGAATTCTAGTCACGGTCTCAAAAGTTGCTAAAAACAGCAAGAAGAATGAAATGTTGTACAAGTACATTTTAGACTGAATGTTTATTTTATCTCAATACCTCTCTGGTTTCTATTATAGTTCCTGTTTGGGCCCTGCACAGATTTATTTTACACCCATCCTACAAAGGAGGAAGTTTCTCACAGCTGAATCTATTATCAATGTGTTATTAGTTCAAGTCTCATTATTGCACTGCCTTTTCTAATCATAGAAAAGAATCTGTTATTAACAATGTAATCTCTTTTCCTGATGGCTTGTTGTTATAGATACAACCATAAAAGCAGTTGGCTTGAATGGTTCCTTCGCACTCAGGTTCTTTTTCATAACATAGATTACTCCTAATTATCATTTCTTAGCTACAATGATTTTGAATTATGTTTTTGAGTCATGGTTTTTGCAAGACTGTGCATTGACAGTCTGGAGATAGCTTGGATATGATTGATTTTTCAAAGCTTTGCAGTGAAATTTGATTCATAGTTCTGACAAAATGAGTTTGTTGAGTAAAACCCTGTGCAATCATTTGAAAATGTATCACTTTCATAAAAATCTACTGCTTTTCTAAATTATATTTACTATGACATGTAGACTAGTAAGCTCCAAAAATGCTTCCTGTAAGATGGTGGACTCCAAATGAATTTGGCAGCCGTTTGTCAGGCAAGACAAGCAGATTACAAATATTTACCAGGTTACTCTTCAGTCTCTGAATTTTCTTTTCAACATACTCAGAATTACCACCGGGATGACTGGCTTCCCTTTGAACAAGTATGAAGCCATGTACAGCAAAGCTCTTAATTGAATTTGTTTGCTAGAATTAAATATTTAATTTCAGTGATTGAAAGATACTCTGTTCCCTGTTGCCCTCTTTTTTTTTGTTCTTGGTTTTGTTTTGTTTTTTTATAGCTGTGCCTGATTTCATATTCTGCTCTTTCCATCTTATTTTGATATCAGAATATCAGTAAGAGTGAAATCCATTTCAAGACAACATGCATGCTGAGATGTCAAAAGACATAGTGCAGAAATAGCTCTGCTTTGTGTTTTTTATGCAAAGTATTGGCAAGTATCTGCGTTCCAGCATCACTGATTCAGACAACTTCATACCAGCTGTCATCATCTTTGCTTCAGCATTCGGCTGAAAAACAATCACAGTGAAAATTACACTATTCAAATAAACTGCTTCAATCTATCTTTGATCTGATCACTCAGAATCTCAGTTTTTGAGAGAGAATTTTACTTGTATTTCTAAGCATTTTCTTTGAGTTTATATTGTATTTTTTAAAGTATCATACAACCGCACAAAGTGACATCATTAATTAAATCACATGAACTAATTCACGTCGGTTTCCAGGAGATTCCTCACTAGTATCTGAAGACGAAAATATGCAAACAAATAAACAAACCAAAAACAACACCTTTCTTCTTCTACCTTAATCCCCAGACAACTTTAAAAGAATCTACAACCGAAATCTTTGTCTTTGCCAAGGTAGATATTATTAAAATGAAAGATTGTGCACCTGTAGATTGCCAGTTAAATAATGAGTGAAAGACTGCATCCAAAGACTTACCAGTCTGAGAAAACCTGTGTCTTACCTTTTCTGAATTAATTTTGTTCTGATGAGGGTGTTGTGTAGGAAGGCTGTTACTGAAGGGTTGTGGGAGTTTTTTGTTTCCTCTTTTTGATCATTTTTTGTTGCTGTTTGATTTGGTTCTTGTTTTTCTGCCAAAACTGAAATGGAGGGATAGAAGAAATGAAAATATGAAACAAAGTTTCTTAAGTATAAAACATGAATTTATCAACATTTTCAGGAAAGTCAGCTCTGAGTCATCTACTCCACCTCACTTAAAATTATGGTATTTACAAGGAAGGGTTTAATGCATCATATTTTTTCCAGTTTAGCCAAAATCAGCCTTTGCCCTTCTGAACATCCTTGTTCCTCATACAGTAACTGTCCTATCCTCCAAATAGTGGCTACATCTTCCAACACCTCTTGCAACTTCTAAGATGGACCTCTACATCCATTTTTAACTGCCATTATTTGTAGTCTTCTAGAGGTGTTTAACAAACTATAAGCTTTTGAATAGCAGCTCAAGAGGAGAAAATGATTTGCAAGGGAGTTTCTGTATTTTAGAGTACAGGTGATGGGTGATAAGTTCTCAAGAACCAAACGTAACTGAAGCATTGAAGAAGATTCCGAAATGTCAAGAAGGGAGTGGGAAGAAGTAAGAATTTCACAAGCTTCTAGGTGAGCTCAGTCTACCTGTGATAATGGGAAGGGTAATAAAAAATGACTCATCAGCATCATTCCAGTCACTAACAAAAAAAAACACAACAGTATAAACTAGGTTTATGTCTCATCTGAGTCTAAGTGTATCAGGTACGTCTCAGTTCTGGCAGCTCTACAGAGTCAAATACTTTTTAGTAAATGTAGTTTATTTACATACACATTCTAATTGCAGTTTATATTTTTTCAGGTTATTAACACTTCAACATTGGTCCAATGATTCTTTGACATGAAGAAGTGATCTGAGTTTCTTGAATGACATTGCTGCTCAGGTAATTTCTATTTTAATTTACTGGAAATTTTACAAAGACCATACGTGCTGCTTGAAGAGATGCTTCTATGGTTGTTTAAGTACTGGGTGTTATATCTCTTTTTATGCGCTGTTTTAATTGTCTATCGGATGATTTGCAGAGATTGGAGCCCTCTATTGAAATTCTTGAAGTGTGACACTGGTTGTACACACATGCTCTGTAAATGCACTGAGGAAAACCACCCAGGCAGAGTTAGAAACCTTCAAAACCCTTCTTATACTAAGAAGGGGTATATATAGAAGAGTTCACTATTTAACTTGATACATAGTTTGAAAATAGTTTATTACTAACTGAACTACGGAAAACCGTCTGCCTGCCCAGAGTACCTTCCTGTTAGAGATCTTCTGTAGAAAGGGTCTGTATGTAGCTGCAAAAAGTCACATGGACATTCTCCATGCAAGTCTACGTGAGCCTAAGAGCAGCTCTGAGGGATCAGAGACACTGGCAAAGCAGAGAGAATCATGCTCTTATACTGGAAGAACTGATAGAGTTCAGAGGTGAACAGAAGAGAAAAATATTTGGATATTACCAGCATTCTTTCAGTTCAGCATCCTCAGTTATCCTTGCCTCCAAGCACCACAGGTAAGGAGCTACTTTAATTTCATTGTTTCTAAAATGGATGCAGTTGGAGGAGGGGTGTGTGTGTATGTCTCACAGCTCCCGAGGCAGTCCTATGGAGGCTAATAATTAAAATAGGATATCATCAAAGAAATACAGGCAGTCAAGTACTTCTGTGTCTATCTCTAAGTGGAAGCCACAGCTGTAACAGCTTGAAACAAACCTTAGTTAGTACTTTTCACAGTGATGGGTAGTTTATACAGAGTATGTGGAGATAGACTGGAGCTTTGGAAGAAAGGAAGGAATCTGTAAATTTCCATGGCTCAAGAATAATATGTGACATTTCCCTTCACAAGAAAAATTATCATCTGGATCCATTCCCTCCCGTATATCAACAACTTTCTCTCAATTACCTTTTAGTTCAAGTGAATAAAAGGCTGCAATCATCCTTTCTGACAAGCCTTTAAAACAGCTTTTTCCAAATAATTTTCAATAATAACTGTAATTTAAACTTATAAGCACAGAAGTGCTTTAAAATAACTAGGTATTTTTATAGAGAAAGTGATGTCATTCTTTCTATCAGTGGCAAAAATACTCCACTCACTCTTTAGTATTTGTTTGCTGATAAGTAGAAAGAGAATTAGAATATTAGCTATTACTTTAATGTTAAAAACGAATTATTTTTTCTATCTTCTATTAAGTTTGTCTTTTAGTTCACATTTTTGAAAAGTATTTCAATAACCAAATGTGGCCTTTGAGTGTATTTGCACTTTCTGACAGGACTTGCATGCATACTCGAGAACAGAATTTGATGCATTGTAAGTACTTCAATCTTCCTGAGATGCAAGGAAATAAAATAATAATAATAATAAAAAGTTAACTCCCAAGCAGCTATCTTGAAACTTCCTTGGGGAGTTCTTTCTGTGGAAGAAAAAAAATATTTCATAGGTTTCAGGGTATGATAAAAATATGCAAAGCAGCAGCTTTTCCTTGACTTTGGTTCCAGCCTTAAATTCCTGAGCAATGAGATTACAGTTTCAGTTCCACACTTCTTTTCCAGCAGTCACTTGGGCAAGGCTGGAGCTGGCTCTCACATAGGTTCAGGGGTCAGTATTAGGAACATCTTCAGTGTTCTTGAACTTCTCTCAGTGAGAACAAGCACCACTGCAGGTTCCTTGGGACACGAAGGCTCCTGGGGCCTGGAGCCATCTCACCAGCAGTACAGGGCACAGTGTCTGAAGAGTTCTATCATGTCTGCATGTGGCTTCTGGAATTCTTCATCAGAATTTGATTCCCTCTTACTTCAAGCACAGAACTGTTCAGAATGGTGAAAATAATGGTGGAATACAATTCTTTGATCTCAGGTGCACTTCCGTGGCTGTTAAACGTCTTTCACTCTCGTTATGATATCTTACTTTTTTTTTCATTTCAGACTTTCCCCTGTCTAAGATAAGCTTGCATACACAGTGCCTTCTATTTCTGCCAAGGTATACAAAGGGCATGCTTGATTTTCACTGTGGAAAAAATTAGTTGCAAGGACCAAATGAGTCAGTAAACCTCCTAAAGAGTTGGAAGAAAGCCAGATAATTATTTCGCAATTTAGCTTAAATTTGAAATGATTAAAATCAATGTTTTCTTAATGCAGGTTGTGCTGAAGAGCACCTGTCTGCTCCTGTCAATTAGAAAGATGTACCTGCTTGGAAATCTTCCTTAATTGATTGCCTATATTGTCAGGTAATGATCCTCTTCAGTGCAACATAAAGTTGCTCAGAGTAAGTACTTTTTATAGAGACGAATGACCTATTATAAAATCAGACACTGGGGAGAGAAAGGCAGCTTTAAATGTTGTTTGCTCTCTCTATAAAATAAATGGGTTGTAGAGACAGTGTAAGCCCTGTAAGTTGCGATATTTTCCTGCATTTTTTCCATCTGACATTGAGAATAGTGCTTGTTATGCAGTGTATCACAGTTCCTGAATTAACTGCAACTGCAGCCCTTCCTGTGGCCTCTACGAACCTGTGAACAAAGTGAGGCACTTTTGAAACCATACTATTTCTCAGGGTGGAACCCTGTCATCAGCTGTCTTCAGACCAAGATTTTAGGTTATAAATCCTGCAGTTTGCTGGCACTGCTGCCTCTGCAGCTTCAGCCCCTCAGTGGTAATTGTAGGGTTATATAATAAGCAGTAAAACAATAATTGACACTTGTATGCTTTAGCTTACCAAGTCGGTCACCCTTAAGTAGTTCTTTCTCATTTGTTCATAGAATCATAGAATGGCCTGGGTTGAAAAGGACCTCAATGATCACCAAGTTTCAACTTCCCTGCTGTGGGCAGGGTCACCAACCACTAGACCAGGCTGCCTCCTTGAATGCCTCCAGGGATGGGGCATCCACAACCTCTCTGGGCAATTGTTGTTAGGACAAAAATCATAAACTGATAAAACTGACAGGAAAAAAATAAAAAATAAAAAATGAAAGGANGGCTCCAAGTTACCCATTACTTTCTAAGGGAAGAAGCAAACATTGGTGTTCATGGAACTGTCAGAGCAAACACAGCACTGTTAAGAGTTCCTGCATCAAAACCCCTGTGGTACTGCAAAGGAGCTTGAAAAACTGCTACGATGAAATGGTGTGCAAGGAAGAAGCGAAGGGTGTCTTATATAAACAGGAAATGTGAATGTTGAATGCTGGAAGGACTGCTAGTGTTCTGTGTTTAACACATGCAGGTTTTAGCCTGAGCCGAAAGAAGTTGTCAAGTTAATAAGAATGAATAGAAATAATCATAGGGAAGAGATGCAAAAATGATGAACTTTTTACCTCTTCAGCTTTAAGAATATTGATTCAGGTGACTGTGGACTATGAAAGATTAGATCTAATCTGCTCATTGTTAAAATGATAATAAGAACCTCTTTGTAATATTTTTAATAATACAGCTGTTAGCACATAGAACATGTCTGAAAAGTTCAGCACTGAAAGAGGTCCTGTAGCATTTTACCTGCATTAGACTGTGGTTTCCACATCACTGTTGTGGCTGGTAGAAATAATAATACTGTTATACACGACAGGGGTGAAACATGCTAGATATGGAACTACCCAGAACAAAAAGATCCTTCCTGGACCCAGGACATTACAGTCCTAGTGGAGGAAAGATGGTAACAGTTGATGTAGATAGTTACAGATGATGTAGATGGTAACAGATGATGTAGCTGGCACAATGTAAAGGACCAGCAGGGCGTTAATGGCTGCAAAGCAGTGCATTTGGCTGAGTAATGCTCACAACAGACTTTCAGGGCAAATGAGCTTTACTTTAAGCCTCAGTGTGAAGGACTTCACAGGTGTTTGGGTGTCTGTGGGGAGGAAGGATTCCAAAGTATAAAGAGTAATGCAATTGATACAGGAAAGTTTCCTTGGAAATGTGGCAGCGTGTCAAGGTGTGTGACAAAATAAAGGTGACAACATCATGCTTTTCAAGGCCAGAGGAAAGTGTTGCAAGCATCAACAAACAAGATGACAAGAATATATGGAATGTTCTTGTTCAAGACCATCTCTAACAGATAGTTCAGGAGAAAATGATAAGGTCATTTGTTTTCAGAACATGCTCTGAGTACACTGAAAGGTTCAGAGCAGACCTTGAGTGCTTTTGTGCAAACTCAAGCATTTAGACCTGTGCTGGGGCTCTGTGCCATCCTCTGTGAAGCAGAGATTTATGCCCAGGCCCAGGGCTGGACACAAAGAGGAATAGATTAGCATTATTTTTTTTCTCTAAACTGTAGAAAATATTCAGAATCATGTCTCCAATAAGGTCAGAGGCAAAGGAACTGCCTCGCCCCAACCTATATTTTGAGTAAGCTTCAGGTGCTTACAGTGATGAGTTGATTTAAATTGAAAGGGGGAGGTTTAGGTTAGATGTTAGGAGGTAGTTCTTTACTCAGGGCTGTGAGGCCCTGGCACAGCTGCCTGGAGAAGCTGTGGGGGCTCCATCCCTGAGATGCTCAAGTCCAGGTGGGATGGGACCCTGGGCACCCTGATCTAATGGTTGGCAATCCTGCCTATGGCAGGGCGGGTGGAACTAGATGATGTTTGAGAAACCTTCCAACCAAAGCCATTCTGTGATTCTGTGATTCACAGTGACACCATGGAGAACGTGAAGGGCAGCAAAGGCTCGACAGCTTAATCACACGGAATTACTGCCAGGAACGGGACAATTACTTCTGGTCTGGATGGCACATCATACAGAGGAAAAGGCAGCGTTACACTGAGAGGTCTGTGGGATTACCCACGCAGACGCATCACCCTCTCATTGTCGTTCCGAGAGGTGCTCGATCCTCCCACAAAAAGCACTCGGCAGCGCCTGAACCCGCGCTGAGGGAGCCGAGCGGAGCCGGGCCGAGCCGGGCCCACAAGCCCCGCCCCGCGCGGCGGAGGCCGACCCTGCGCTGCTGGCGTAGGCGCTGACGCCGCGTCCCGCCTCGGGGCCAGGCCGGGTAGCGGCGGGCCAGGGCCGCCGTTAGCTGCCGGCTCTCTCCGCGGCGGCGGCCCCGCTGCAGGCCATGCGGTAGCGGAGCGTGCCGCGCCCGGGCTCTCGGCGGCCATGGAGCGGCTCCCGGGCGGCCGGCGGCTCGCGTCCTCGCTGGGACTGGGGCAGCGCTGCTGGGAGGTGACCTTAGACGAGGAGCGGGGGTTGCTGGCCTGGCGCGACCCGCGCCCGCCGCGTCGCGGCGCCGGTGAGTGGAGCTGAGGGAGCGGAGCGCTCTTGGGACGCGGAGCGGGGGAGAGCGGCGGGGGGGACCTGCCGGGCCGGGCCGGGCCGGGCCGGGCCACTGCATGCCTTGGTGCGGAGCCGAGAGCTGGCCCTGGGCAGCCCTGCACTTGATGTGAGCACTGCGAGCTCTGTAGAGAGTGCTGTTAAGCATCTGGGAATGTGACTGTGTAACAAAGGGAGGAAGCTGACCTGCAGCTGGATGAGGAGTCCGCCGGCTCGTTTGATTTCACGCTGTTGTTTTTTGTTAATACGTGGCAGCCTGTGGCTTTTAATGTTGTGTTTACATTAATCATAGTAGGACGTGACGCACTTAGGCAACTTTAAAAGTGACTTTTTTTCATCAACATGACTTAGGTATGGCTAAAAAACACTTCTGGGCTGAGGCCATGTCTCCGTTTTGTTTTTTTTTCCCGAGTAGTTGTACTTGAAGCAGTTTGCTTCCTAAAGGCGTCTGTGGAACAGAAGGTTTAATTCGTGTGCATTCCAGTGCTGGAATTATGTAATATAGACTATAATAGTCTATAATGTGCTAACAAAGTTGTTTGTAGTTTCCCATTTGTGTTGTTTGAATCGGGCCGACTTAAAAAAGCTGCACATGGGAGTGATTACAGCTGAAGTTACACAGGTTTGTAGGTTGACTTCTGAGAGTACTGGTGTAGCAGTTATGTCAAGCTTCTTGTTTCTTTTTAGATGGCATTTTACCAGTTACTTTGACTTTTTTTTTATTTTTTAATGATTATTACTCCTGTTATTCATATATACCTATTAGCGTATATATATACATAGCGTATATTATATATGGAAACATCTGTAAATGTTTCATGTCATCCTTTTCACAGCAGCTGCCGTTGTATGGATAACTGCTGTCATCTTCACTTTAGAGGTGGAGGAACCGAGACAGAGAGAAAGAGAGGAACTAAATGATAGTTAGAGGGGTTGACTAGAAAGTTGTTGTAGGAAGACTGAATGTAAATATCTCCAGTCCCATGCAAGTTCCCAAACTTGAGTAGTAAAAGTAAAACCTTGTTTTGCCTAAATATTTTCCTTAATTACTTATCTTTTTGAAGGGAGAAGAGGCAAAGAGGAGAACTGTATGAATCTGTTGTTGCAGTTTACTTGGCAGTGTCTTGGTCATGGTTTGAATGCATCTCTTTATGATGATAACCTCAAACTGATACTCTGTTATTGTCCTCTTGCTATGTTGCATATACAGTTTGATGTAGTCTAGTTTATTGATCAGCAGTGTTTTTGGGAAGGGCAGTTTAATACTTTAGGTGTGCAGCTGAATGAACTTAAAACTCTGAAGACAAATTAGTTTTCTAAATGTACTGAGCTAAATGATATAAAATAACTCTGGAGGAACGTGTCTGAATTTTGAATGTGGAATACAAAATTTCAAAGCTTTTTGGGACTACAAGCCTTGAATTCTGTACAACCCTTCTAAAAATCCCTTTCTGAAGTTCTTGGTTGACTGTCAGGCTACAGCAAGTTCAATGACAATTCCATTCTGCCCTTTGATAATTTGCTTTAGACCATACATGCCCAACCTACTATTCTATGTTTTTGATGCCCTCTTTTTTTTTTTAGTGTTTTAATAAAATAGAAAGAAAATTTTGTTAAGTATGTTAACTATATTATATATTTTATGTGCAGTCTGAGATAATTCTTTACTCAGTGCAGTCCAAGCAAGCCAAAATATAAGACACCCGCACTTTAGACCATGAAAGAATACCATGAAGCTTTAAAGCTCTATTAATAGACCTCTGAAGTTTACAAGTGCTTATAAACAAGTTTTCTTGATTTACTCTCTGGTGGGCCAAACCAGATATGAACCTGTCCTGGAGCCACTTCCAGGACAGATGTCAGAATCCTGGGAGTGGTAGAGGCAGCATGGGACATAATAAACGAGGCCCTTTTTGAGGTGATTTCTGAAGCAGTACTCATTTGGAGATGATTTAGGAGGCAGGCCTGTTACTGTGTATGGCTGCTCTCCTGTGCTTACAGGATTTTGAAAGATATGTAGAATCAGAGGAGAAAAGGAAGAGTGGGAGAAGAAATAGAAATGCTTAAGTGTTGTGGAAGTGCAGAAGTGTGTGTGTAGAGAATAGTACAATAAATGATGTAACTTTTTGAAGCCCTGGTGAATTTGTTTGTTTCCTGAGCTCATGCTTCAGTGCTGTCACAGTTTTATATTACTGCCATCTTTTTGTTTTTCAGCTTTTTTAAGACCTGGGATATCTCACTGTGTTCTCTGCAATTATACTGGAAATATGAGCAGTGTGCATGATGGTATATAAGTAAGTTTTGTAATACGGAAGGTGGTTAGTTAGAAGCATATAATTTCAGAGGTGTAGCTTGACCAAGATTGGTATCTTTCATTCATTTAGCATTTAACTACGTGACTGCTGTACAGTATGCCATAAATAGAGACTTAATTGTACAGTGTAAGCGTTCTGTATTTTTGTTGTTGTTGTGTAGACAGTCATGGCAGTGAAACAATCTTTAAAAATGTTGAATCAGAGCTGCCTGTATTCTGAGTATTTATTGACTTGAACTTAGTTGTCTGAATTAAAGTGATTTGGTACGTATTTTGTCAAGGTCTTCAGGCTTTCACAGGTAAGGAACAAGTGCTATAGTTAGAGGAACTGTAGAAATACTGAAATATCTACCTCTTCTTTACTACATCCAAATTCAGGATCAGGTAGGAAACAGCAGGAACTGTTTTGTTTAGGAAAAGTGTGGTTTTGCAAAATATGGGGAGATCTTATGTTGTACAAAGATGCAAAATCAGATTTATTTTTTTTTAACATTGGTTTTTTTTGCCACTTGAGAGGAAATAAATACTAATTCAGCAATGTTACTTTTAATTCTGTCATTGAGAAGGTAATAACAAAAGCATAACATTCTTATTAGGGCCGTGATGTGTTTTAAGCCTTAACTCCTTGGTACTGTTTCCTTCCTCCTACTGGACCTTGTTTAGCAGTGTCATGTTTTCAAGGGCTCTCGTCAGTGCTGAGTTTCCCATTTCCTGTTCTCTGGTTGGGTTTGTATGAACACAGTGAAAAGCTTTATCTGAATTTCTTCACGTGCTTCCCATTTACTTCTGGCTATACGCTTTTTTTTCCTAGGCATCTCTTCAAGTACACTGAAGAATGTTCTTTTTCAACCTTGAAACACTTGTACTTGAGATTGACTTGTAAATCATAAGTAGCTTATGCCAACCTGTGTTGATCAGTTGTTTTCAGCTGTTCTGTTATTTCCTCATGCTGATGGCACATTTTGTTTTCCCTCAGGTAATGTGATAAAACTTTTTCTCCTCTTGGTAAAGGGAGAGTTTAAACTTAGGACCCCAAAAAAACAACCTTACTGTTCATGCTGTCTGTAACAGTAAACTGCTTCTTGAAGTGAGAGAAAAAAGTGGCTTGTATTTTTAGTCATTAATATTTTTAAGTCAGCAGCCATATTGGTAAACTAATTCTGAATGCCAGTGTACTAAAGGGGCTGAGGTGATTATTTAACAGTGAACTAAATGTAGTAATTACGGCCGTTCTTATCTTTTTGGCTCACTGAGCTATCACAGTTTTGGGGAGGAGTTGACCTGTGGAGTACATCATTGGCAGTGATAAATGAACAAATCTTGACGCGTTCTGAGCAAGTTTGCTTGCAAACTGTGGAAGTGTTGTGGAAGTTGCAGACAGAGATTATACACATAAACCCATCCTTTCAGAGAAAATGCACTTGGCAGCCTTCAGTTCCTTTTTTCAGAAAGCAATTAGTGTGTTCACCTTGCAGTGTGTGATTTTTTTTTCCCCACTTGCTTAATGTGGGGAAAAGCAGTATGCGTTTAACACAGGTGTCATGTTGGTGGTTTGTCAGTTTGCAATGAGTGGCACAGTCAGTGTGCTAGGAAGACTGGTGACTGGATTACTTTTTTTACTTATTTTTTTTACCATGTCTCTACATTCAGCTGCTCTGACCTGACAACTCAGTGTCTTTATTGTGTTTTATATGCCAGACATTGAACAAGGTGAGATGTGAAACCGTGAATGTGTGAAGTTGTTTGAGTTTAAGCTTAAGAAATTTGACCTGTACTTCAGCTTTTTTTGAACTTGAGATTCAGTCTCTTGAATCAAAGTAGAAAGGTTAAAAAAAAGCAAGTTATTTCATGTGGAATTTTGCTTAGGAAGATAGCAAATAGGACAAGGAGGGGAGATTTAAATTAGATGTTGGGGAGTGTTTGCTCTGACAGGGCAGTGAGGCCCTGGCACAGCTGCCCAGTGAAACTGTGGTGCCCTATCTCTGGAGGTGCTCTGGGCCCGGTTGGATGAGGCACGGGGCAGCCAGCCCATGGAAGGGAAGTTGGAACTGTGTGGTCCTTAAGGTCTTTTCTAACCCAAACTGTTCTATGGTTCTGTAACTCTTAAGTTATACTGTGATAGCACTGTATTTCTCCTTTTCAGCCCAGAAGGGTGCAGGAGTCCTGGTGGGTGCCAAGCTGAACACAAGGCTGCAGTATGCCCTTGCTGCTGAGGAGTCTTAATAGCGTTCTTGGCTGCATTATAGGCAAAATATCAGTAGCAGGTTGAGGAGGTCGTTCTTCTGTCTGTGCTCAGCATTGGAGAGGCCACACTTGGAGTGAAGTGCCTAGTACAAGATGGACGTGGACGTACTGGAAAGAGTCCAACACAGTGCCTCCCAGATGATGCAGGACCTAGAGAACCTGTCCTTTCAGGAGAGGCTGAGAGCTGGGCCTGGTCACCCTTGAGAAAAGGAGTCTCAGAGGGATTTCATCAATGTCTATAAATACCTGAAGGGACAGTGCAAATCAAAAAAAGGCTATTTTTGGTAGTGGCCCAGTGCCAGGACAAGAGGCAATGTGCACACACTGGAACACAGCAGCTGCTGTCTAAACGTGAGACAGCACTTCAGCACTGTGCAGGTGGCTGAGCATTGGCACAGCTGCCCAGGGGCAGTGGATCTCTTTCTTGGAGATGTCCAGAAGCTGCCTGGCTGTGGTCTTGGGCACCCTGCTCTGGGGGTCCCTGCCGGGGGGGTGGGGTTGGGCAGAGGGACAGAAGGCGCTGCCAGCCTCAGCCATGCTGTGATTTGGACTAATAGAAATTCTTGAGCTCTGTTCAAACACAAAGCTTAGTTTTCATAAGCAGTAGGGAATTTCTGAATAATGTGTTTATGTGAGAGAATTTTGCATCTTTATGGCCCTCTGTAGTTCCTGTATTAGGGAGTGTGTGGTTTGACTATACTGTAAGATTGGTGAATTCTGTCAGAGCAGAGGAGCTGCTAAAATAGCACTGGGGGGCATTACTGTTATAACTGGTGTTTATAGAAAAGAAATTCTGAAAGATTCTCTGATCTCACAGATTTACAGAGGAAAGGTGATATCAGGCTGGTTTCTGTTTTGTTGTTTTTTGTTGTTTTTCTCCCTCATTTTTTAAGGGATATGTAATTCTTGTGCAAGAAAAAACACTAAAATTAAAAATGTGCTACATCTGTGAAGAGATTTCATGGAGAAGTATGATTTCCAGAATCATGTCATTCTCAGAGGGCAAGGATATCTAAAGAACAAGGAGAACTTAGTAGAACTTAGTTTCAGGGTCCAGAGTTGTTAATACAAGTTAGGCGTTTTGTAATAAATGCTTCTAGTAATACTGATTTGGAAGTGGTTTACCTTCAGTCATAAAATCTCAGAATTGCTCAGGTTGGAAAAGACTTTCAAGATCATCAAGTCCAACCTCAAACAAACAGTGCTACCCTGACTCTTAACAACTCACTGCAATATCATGTTCCTGAGGACCACATCCAGACAGTTTTTAAATACATTTTGGGACTGTGACTCAGTCACCTCCCTGGGGACCCTATTCCAGTGCTTAGCAGCCCTTTCTGTAAAGAAGTTCTTCCTAGTATCTAACATAAACCTCCCATGGAACAACTTGAGGCCATTTCCCNCAAACAGTGCTACCCTGACTCTTAACAACTCACTGCAATATCATGTTCCTGAGGACCACATCCAGACAGTTTTTAAATACATTTTGGGATTGTGACTCAGTCACCTCCCTGGGGACCCTATTCCAGTGCTTAGCAGCCCTTTCTGTAAAGAAGTTCTTCCTAGTATCTCACATAAACCTCCCATGGAACAACTTGAGGCCATTTCCCCTTGTCCTGTCCCCTGTCTCCTGTGAGAAGAGACCAACCCCACTCTCACTGCAATCGCCTTTCAGGTATTTGAAGAGAGCAGTAAGGTCTCCCCTCAGTCTCCTCTTCCCCAGCCCAAGTTCCTTTGCGTGCTCCTCGTAGGACATGTTGTTCAAGTCCTTCAGAGGAGTGACTTTTGATCTCCTTGCTGTGTGTATGCTTGGGAAGCTTTCACTCTTTCTTTTTCTTATTTTTTTTTAATTTAATACAGAAAAGGCCTGATAGAACAATAGCTTTTCTTAATACTCCAAGCATAAAAGCTGTGAAGTATCCAGTATATCATACTTGCATAATTTCTGGCTGTCAATAGAATATGACAGTGTACAACAGTTAGGAAGAGTTGCTGACAGAAAAAAAGAAAACAATACTAAATTAGTAGCAAATGAGTTGTAGTCACCACTGTGAAGAGGTCATGAAAGATCTTTAATTTTACATTCTTTATTACCAACATGGCACTTGTTCAAATTAGCAAGGAATGTAGGAAATGTAGAGTAGTCTACAGTAACAGAACTGTTGTTTGTTTTAGTCTGACATCTCTTAGCATTGGTAACTATATCACTATATGAGAAATGATATTCCCTTGTGACTGCATATTATATATGAGTTGCAGGTGACACCAAGCTGGGAGGAAGTGGTGATCTGCCTGAGGATAGGAATGCCCTACAGAGGTATCTGTATGGGTTGGATAGCTGGGCGGAGGCTGATGAGATCAAGTTCAGCAGGATCAGGTGCCGGGTCCTGCACTTTGGCCACAACGACCCCAGGCAGTGCTACAGGCTTGGGGCAGAGTGGCTGGAAGACTGCATAGAAGTGGACCTGGGGGAGTTGGTTAATGCTGTGCTGAACATGAGCCAACAGTGTGCCCAGGTGGCCAAGAAGGCCAATGGCATCCTGGCTTGTATCAGAAATAGTGTTGCCAGCAGGAACAGCAAAGTGATCATCCCTCTGTACTCAACCCCGGTGAGGTCACAGCTTGAGCACTGCATTCAATTTTGTGCCCCTCAAAACACACTGAAGATCATGATTTAGTTATTGGTGATAGGTGAGCAGCTGGACTAGATGATCTTGGAAGTCTTTTCCAACCTTGGTGATTCTGTATACATCCTGTCTGCATGCTGCTTGCTTGTACATAAATACACAGCATTTTCAGTTCCACTTCTGTTTTTTAAGTTAAAATAAAAGCAGGGAAATTTGAAAGTGGTAATGACAATGAGACAGACTCCTCCATGTCATGGTTCTATGATTTTTGGCATTGGTATTCCACATCATAACATCATGTAGTGCATTTAGAGTTAAAGAGTTAATGCTCCAGCTCTATGGATCATTGATAGTTTCAGGTATACCTGTCCCAGAAGAGAAGAAGAACTACATTCCCCAGAGGACTTTGCGATGCTTTGCATTTTTACATATTTACGCTCAGAGGCAAAGACAAAAACTGTCTGTGGTCACGGGACACTCTCTTTCCTTTGGGATGGACTCAGCAGTGGGTGCTCGCTGCCATCTCGCCTTCAGCGTTAGCGTAAGGCCTTCGGTTTATCGGAGACACTCTCTCTTGCTCATTTTATTTGATTTATTAGATTTAATTCCAATTGTATTGTGTTATTTTGCTTTCTGATATCTTATTTAGTAAATTAGCTTTCCTCCTCAGATTGTTGCTGCTGTTTTGTTTCTAGACCCTTTTCCCTTTCCCCCTTCCCCATTCCTGGGGCGTGGGTCGCCCACACCAATTGTCACAGAACCGGGCCGAACCAGCCCTTGAACCAGGCTGAACCAGCCCTTAAACCGTTTGACTCTGGCAGGACTCAGGAATACTGAGAATGTGCTGAGAGACCATCAGAGAAGGGGAAAAAAAATTGTGGATGGAGGAAATTCTTCCATAATGTAAGAAAAAGAGATCTTTAAAAGCGTTTTTCAGAACTAATGTTGATAAAAGGGAAATGTTTAACAGTACATAAACATAACATTTAGAATTTGCTTCTCAGGAGATCTGGAAGTTTTGAAGCCTATTGGGATTTAAAGATGCAGAATATGAATGCCCTTCTTTCATAAGCCATTGACTTGCTTGAGAATGGCAAATGGCCTTCGTAGTCTTTGCCATTAGATTTAGATGTACATTCTTTGAGGTAACTTGTGCTATTCATTGTCAAATATGTGGGTTAGGGGTCACTAAAGGGGCAGTTTCCTTGCTCCAGAAGCAGCATTACTGGATTTTGGCTTCATGCAACAAACATTTTTATACTCAAAATATTTACCTTTCACAGAAATTGTAGACATTTTAAACATAAATTGGGGTAGTTCATAGGTGGTTATGGGTGGCATGTTTTGAATACATGCAGGAGGAAGCTGGAAATATTCAGCAGATTTCTACTTACGCTTTTGACTGTGTTTAGGAAGGAGTTACTCTGAATGTACAACTACATCACATATAGAGATAAACATTCTGGTGCTGTTTTAAGATGTACATGTGTAAAACCTTGTGTTCGTACAGATAGCTGTTTTGTACCAACCTCTGAGATCATTGCTGTAGAAGAAACTGAACTGAACAAGAAACAGCGAACTACTGGCAAATGGCAAAAAATGGCAAAGCCCCATGCTTTCACAGGTAAGGCATGTAGAGGCTTACATGCTGATTTTTTTGTTGGAGACATCATAGGGCAGGCTGGAAAAGAATCTTCAGAACGAGTATTATTTTTAAGAGAGATATTATGTATGTAAAATATCTTTCAGTATGTATTTATGCTTCCTTCTTTTTTGGAAAATTAAACCCTTTTAAGAACTAGTGCTATTTGGGTTACATAGTGAAGTGCTAGATAATGTGTTACATTTCTGTTGCTAGATGAATCTGCAGTAGAACAATGCTTTATACTGCTTTACTGGAGAATCAGAAGGCTGAAAAAAATGACCCCTAAATGTTTGGGGTTTGTTTGCTCTTTTTTCTTTTTAATTATCCCTATCTGTCAGAATGTGTGCGTATAAATGTTTGTGTTATTGACTGTGATTTTAAAGTGACAAGAAAATGTTTTGGGAAAACAGTGCTGCAAAGTTGGCACAAGTGGGATTGCTCACAAAGCAAATATTGTAGAGCGCTTTCTTCATATTCAGTCCTTCAGTATTAATGTTTGGTGATACTGTAAATGAAAAAAGGAACAACACGTTCTCATTAACCTAGTTCAAAATGCACAAGATGAATTAAACTTTTTCTATTATTATTAGTTTTCAAACTGTTCTCAAATTTCAGCTTTATGAAATTAAATTCCCCGTTATATTGGTTCCATGGGAGCTGATGTAAGTATACGCTAAACCCCTATAAGCTTTTGGCCATTTATATCAGGTAGATAATGCAGACTTCAGTGTAGCTTAAAAAATCTGTATATGTGTAGTGAACTTTTGTATGTCTTGTGTGTCAATTTATGGAGAATGCATTGCATTTGGCATATGAGGTAAGGCAGAGACCTAGAGCAGATGTTTTCACTTATTTTTTTCAGTTTTACCTTTTATGCTCTGAGTCCTTTCGTTTGCAGAAATACATACTGGGGGTTAATTACCACTCCTTTAAAAAGGCTGATGTTTCAGAGATGTGTTTGAAATGCATTTGCCATTTTGTGGAACAGTCTCATTGTGTCTCTCATTATTTATTTATTTTTAATAGTTTACNGCGGAGGCTGATGAGATCAAGTTCAGCAGGATCAGGTGCCGGGTCCTGTACTTTGGCCACAACGACCCCAGGCAGTGCTACAGGCTTGGGGCAGAGTGGCTGGAAGACTGCATAGAAGTGGACCTGGGGGAGTTGGTTAATGCTGTGCTGAACATGAGCCAACAGTGTGCCCAGGTGGCCAAGAAGGCCAATGGCATCCTGGCTTGTATCAGAAATAGTGTTGCCAGCAGGAACAGCAAAGTGATCATCCCTCTGTACTCAACCCCAGTGAGGTCACAGCTTGAGCACTGCATTCAATTTTGTGCCCCTCAAAACACACTGAAGATCATGATTTAGTTATTGGTGATAGGTGAGCAGCTGGACTAGATGATCTTGGAAGTCTTTTCCAACCTTGGTGATTCTGTATACATCCTGTCTGCATGCTGCTTGCTTGTACATAAATACACAGCATTTTCAGTTCCACTTCTGTTTTTTAAGTTAAAATAAAAGCAGGGAAATTTGAAAGTGGTAATGACAATGAGACAGACTCCTCCATGTCATGGTTCTATGATTTTTGGCATTGGTATTCCACATCATAACATCATGTAGTGCATTTAGAGTTAAAGAGTTAATGCTCCAGCTCTATGGATCATTGATAGTTTCAGGTATNGGCTTCATGCAACAAACATTTTTATACTCAAAATATTTACCTTTCACAGAAATTGTAGACATTTTAAACATAAATTGGGGTAGTTCATAGGTGGTTATGGGTGGCATGTTTTGAATACATGCAGGAGGAAGCTGGAAATATTCAGCAGATTTCTACTTACGCTTTTGACTGTGTTTAGGAAGGAGTTACTCTGAATGTACAACTACATCACATATAGAGATAAACATTCTGGTGCTGTTTTAAGATGTACATGTGTAAAACCTTGTGTTCGTACAGATAGCTGTTTTGTACCAACCTCTGAGATCATTGCTGTAGAAGAAACTGAACTGAACAAGAAACAGCGAACTACTGGCAAATGGCAAAAAATGGCAAAGCCCCATGCTTTCACAGGTAAGGCATGTAGAGGCTTACATGCTGATTTTTTTGTTGGAGACATCATAGGGCAGGCTGGAAAAGAATCTTCAGAACGAGTATTATTTTTAAGAGAGATATTATGTATGTAAAATATCTTTCAGTATGTATTTATGCTTCCTTCTTTTTTGGAAAATTAAACCCTTTTAAGAACTAGTGCTATTTGGGTTACATAGTGAAGTGCTAGATAATGTGTTACATTTCTGTTGCTAGATGAATCTGCAGTAGAACAATGCTTTATACTGCTTTACTGGAGAATCAGAAGGCTGAAAAAAATGACCCCTAAATGTTTGGGGTTTGTTTGCTCTTTTTTCTTTTTAATTATCCCTATCTGTCAGAATGTGTGCGTATAAATGTTTGTGTTATTGACTGTGATTTTAAAGTGACAAGAAAATGTTTTGGGAAAACAGTGCTGCAAAGTTGGCACAAGTGGGATTGCTCACAAAGCAAATATTGTAGAGCGCTTTCTTCATATTCAGTCCTTCAGTATTAATGTTTGGTGATACTGTAAATGAAAAAAGGAACAACACGTTCTCATTAACCTAGTTCAAAATGCACAAGATGAATTAAACTTTTTCTATTATTATTAGTTTTCAAACTGTTCTCAAATTTCAGCTTTATGAAATTAAATTCCCCGTTATATTGGTTCCATGGGAGCTGATGTAAGTATACGCTAAACCCCTATAAGCTTTTGGCCATTTATATCAGGTAGATAATGCAGACTTCAGTGTAGCTTAAATAATCTGTATATGTGTAGTGAACTTTTGTATGTCTTGTGTGTCAATTTATGGAGAATGCATTGCATTTGGCGTATGAGGTAAGGCAGAGACCTAGAGCAGATGTTTTCACTTATTTTTTTCAGTTTTACCTTTTATGCTCTGAGTCCTTTCGTTTGCAGAAATACATACTGGGGGTTAATTACCACTCCTTTAAAAAGGCTGATGTTTCAGAGATGTGTTTGAAATGCATTTGCCATTTTGTGGAACAGTCTCATTGTGTCTCTCATTATTTATTTATTTTTAATAGTTTACTACGTGAAAAAAGCCCGAAATCACCGCTGGCGGTGCAGAGACGTGACGTTTTGGTGTGCTGATGAGTACTTGTGTACCCAGTGGATACAGGCACTGAAAGAATTACTTGAAATGCAGAGTAAGTTCAACTGGAGCACCAACATTTGCAGCACAGTTTTACAGGCATGTGTGTCAATTAAGATTATTTTGAGATCACTGATACCTTTTTGAACTCTTGAGGCTCAAAAAGCGAGGTGGGAATTGAAATGTCTCACTTCTCTTGCCATTATTTTGCATCGCACATATTTCCTAAGCTGTACTAAATGTGTATTTTACTCTCATCATTCAGGACTAAAAGCATCTCTTGTACCTTTTCCCTGGATGTATTTTTTTTTTTTAAGTAGAGGCACAGTGGAAACTTAACAGAAATTTTGAAAGATTTTATTTTTGAGGAAAAAAACAAGTTTAGGATTGGAAATTTGAGATACTCTGGAGATCCAAGGACAAGTATTAGTAGCAGTCATTACACTCATGGATGACTTTCTGATTCAAATATCCACTCTCTGACTTTGTCAGTGTATGAGGACTGCTCCAAAAGTGACATCTCCTTTTTCATTATGTTGGCCCGCTATGCCATAGGCAGATGTTGGTGGTATGGCAGTAGAGGTTGAATCTCCCCACCAACATTCTGTTACATGTTGTTACCATGTGACAGATGGCAGCAGAGGGGCAGTCTGACAAAACAGCATCTGGCATGGAAGTGCCTATGAAGCAAAGATGTCACTGAATGCCTCTATGCA
>VXAB01006968.1:293129-424117 GCA_013399175.1 Odontophorus gujanensis
CACCTCTGCCAGCTCCCTCAGCACCCTTGGGTGGATCCCATCTGATCCCATGGACTTGTGACAGTTCAGATGGAGGAGCAGGTCTCTGACTGTCTCTGCTTGGATCACAGGGGGTGTATTATGCGGTCCGTCCCAGACTTCCAGGTCAGGGCAAAAAGTACCCTGAGGATAACTGCTCTGTCTATTAAAGACAGATGTGAAGAAGGCATTGAGAACCTCAGCCTTTTCCTTATCCTCCGTGGTTACATTCCCTGACGCATCAAGTAAAGGAGAGAAATTCTCCTTAGTTCTTCTCTTGCTGTTAATATATTTGTAAAAGGATTTTCTCTTCTCCTTTACTGCAGTAACCAGTCTAAGTTCAAGCTGGGCTTTTGCATTTCTAACTTTCTGCCTGTAAATCTTGGCAAGTTCTTTGTAGTCTCCCCAAGGAGAGACTTGTCCTCAGCTATCTAAACAAGCTACTCTCATGAGATTCTAGAACCTGTAGCTGGACTTGTTAGTTTAAAGGGGAGGATTTGATCTCTACTGCAATGTTATGGTCTTAACTAGACTAAATCTATAGAAAGTATTGAGAGGTAGTTCAGCGTGAAAGTTCTAACACTTTATATTGATGTTAATTACTATTGATGCAAATTATTTGTGTCATTGCTAGCTTTGCATGTTTATGTTCTCATTAAGGCTGCTTACCGTTTCATCAGAAAAGTAAAAGAGAGTAGTTTTTAGAAACTACAGGGAAATAAATCATTAAACAAATGTTGGGACTTCGTCGGGAAGGAAATAGACTCTAAGTGGTGTTGTTAACATGCAAGTGTGAAGATGAGCAGAGAGAATCCTTGCCTCTAAAAAAAGGTTGTTAACTCTCCAAGTTAAAAACAAACAAACAAAACCACATAACAAAAACAGCTGAATCTCACTGTGCACTACCATCTGTATTAAACTGCAATAGTTGCATGTTCTACGAAGTTTAAAAATAAGAGGAACAATCTAAAGCTTAAAAATAGGATGTTGAGTTGTTTTGTTCCAAACAGAGGTTGTTCTACCATCTTGGGCTATATTGCAGAGTGAAAAGGGGAATGAGCCTTCTCTGTTCCAAACTTATTTTCTAAAATGTGATAGAATCTTCTCTTGGCAATTGGCATTTACAGCAGGTGTCACTGACTGAAGTGATACCTGAAACATTTTTTTTAACAGATTCAAGCAATGTCTAGTTATACTTTTTCTTCAAGAATTTCTGAATCTCTCTTTGATAGTTCATTTTAATCTTCTTTTGATGGGGATTGGTTTTGCTTTCTTTAATGTGACTGGGATAAACAGTTGGCCTGAGTAATGCATGTCTTTAGAGTCTCTTGACCCTTCCATTCCCAGACAAGGCCTGAGTGGCCGTTAGCTTGGGAACTACCAGCTGTGTTTCTATGCCTGACTTTTGATCATCGTATGCAAGTATGTTTCTATGTTGAATTATGACATTGGGAAGCAATTCTTTTACTTACGCTATTTTATTAAGCAGCAGATCATGTGGTTAAATGGAAAATTAAAAAAAAAATTGTAGATGTGTGTTTCCAATTTTAGTTGATTCTTCTCACATACAGGAAAAGCCTTTTTGGATTCCTACATCCATTGCTTGTTCACCTGTCCTCACAGATCACTTTTGTTAAGTGACTTTTACTTCACTGAGTGATAAGATTCTTCACTTAATCTCTCTCAAATTCTCTATTTGGGAAAGATGTGCTTGAATATTTTGGAACTAGATGAAGATTCCTAATGATAATTGCTTCCTAGCCTTCTGAATGTCTGTGCTTGAGGCATATTGTTTAAACCTTTTATATGTGTTTTATTTGTTCTTCCCATTTCTCCTAATATGAATCTCCTGTGGTGAGCATACTGTTCTAATAGCTAAGTGATAGAGCAGCTTCCCCTTGACGATGGTTACTTGAAGTACTCATTCATGCATTAACACAGTGCATATTCTTGTACGCTGTTATGTAGAACAACTACAGCATGCTGTAATACTGTGCAAATAATGACTGTGAGTAGAATAAATCTGTTATGGGTAAGGATGATAGTGGAGCAAGCCTATGTAAAATCGTTTCCTTCTTTTTCTATTTTTTTAATTAGTTCACAGAGTCTGAGTTTGGAAGGGACCGTGGATCATTTAAAACTCATTTTTCTCATGGACTTGCTACTCAGGTCCTTTAGCGTAGCTACATAGGTTGCTCTGAAAGTAATGCCTCCTATTTATTTCCATGGAAACTACCACAGCTACAAAGAGCCTACTAACACTGCTTGGTAAAGCAGATTATCAGCTACAAAACACTATTTTTCAACTGTCACCATCATTAGCTATGTTTGCATGAGTGATGCCTGCATGCAAAAAAAAAGTCTGCAAGGCTGTCTATAGTGTGACTTGTTTTCCACTGCTGAAACATATCAGTCCACTCACTATGCCAACATCCACTGTTTGTTTTCCACAAATGTTCAGCAAGTGTAGATGTATGTCAGTGTGTTTCATTTTTTCCACATTCAGTGACACACCTTTGCTTCGTACACACGTCTGTGTCAGGCACCATTCTGTGGGAGTGCTCCTCTGCTGCCATTGGTTTCACAGCAGCAAAATAAAAGTGCAGTACTGGGGGGAAGGTTCAACCCCCACTGCCATGGCACCAACATATGCCCTCTGAGGTCATGGACCGGCATAATAAAATAGGAAGCATTGATTTTAGATCAGCCCTTGTAGTTTACTGATATCATCTTAACTAGTGAAATGCTAGTTCATTAGAAAAATAAATCCAAAATGCATAAAACTCTGAAGATCTGTCTTTCTGTAGTCCTCCATTAGGTACCTGTGTCTCACACACTGATGGTCTGATGTTTGCAATGAGTTTGATTGTGCTAATTTTGTGTATATGATATTTTTTTTAAACTGCCATTATTTACCCTCAATGGGACAGGTTCATACTATTATGTCATCACTGAGTCTACACATACTATTTGTTACGTAAAGAACACTACTAGCTCAGCACAGACCTTAAACTGACGTGGAAACTTTTGCCTGCTTCCTCTTAGAGGCTGCTCAGAAAGATGAGACAGGTTCAGATTTGTTATGAAAATGAAAAACAAATACCCTTTTCTCCGTTCTCTTAGTCTCTTTAAGTCTTGACTTAGAGTTGGACAATATATTTCTACGACTGCCTTCTCCATTTTTGGAATTAAAAAATGACTGGTTTTTTAGGATTCCTTTATACTGAAAGAACAGTAATAAGTAATTCTAAATCATGACTTCTTGAATACTAAATCAACTAACTTGTCCCGTGGGGTATGTACTTATTCTGCAATATCTGTTGCTGGCTATGTGGAAGAGGAATTGTTAGTTTTTACACTGGAAATGATTGCTGTAGAAAACAGTAAATGTTCCTAATCATGTATGCATAAGTTTAAGTTTGTCACATCTTCATTCAAAGTGTATTTGAATTGCAGTCTCCTGAACACCGGAATCATAAACATTGTTTAACCAGAGTGGACGTTTTATTATTGTGCATGAAATTTATACTGCTGTAAAATAGTCTTTTACTTCCTAGTATTTGCTTGGGTGTGGACTCTGCTGGGCTTTAACATGTTGAGGTTCTGTGTAGCTGCTGCACCAACTCTGACCTGAATTAATATTGCAAACCAAAGTTTACTTGTGATAACATTTAGAACTCTGCTTTATTATGAGTGCTTATTTAGATATACATGACTTTTGTCTGTTTGGGCTCGCAGCATATTCAAAAGAGCATGCAAGCATGTGCTTTTCTGTTTCTGACCTTCATGTAATGTATATCCCTATTAAATGTGCAGTGTTAAATCACTTCTGTCTGAAGCTGCAGATAGTAACTTACCTTTCCCTTTTTGTAAAGGTACCTAATTGCCATTTTGCTTACTTAGGAAGCTATATGTACAGTCTCGTTCAGTGTTTTCTTTGCGTGGTTATTTTCCACTGATATGTCTGTCTGCGTACAGCAGTAGAGGATAGAGAGGTTTTTTTTAGGTTGTTTCACCATTTTTCAGACATTACAGAACTGTCTAGGTACATTTATAGTTGTGTGTAGCTTGAATTTTTTTTCTGCTTTTTGTTTAATGCCAAGTTGATTGTGGGCTATTATAATCTGTAGTGGATGAAGAAAAGACAACTATTTTGATGTGCATTGCATGCCCTAAGTAGAACATTTGCCGTGTTGTTTATTGACTGTTAGTGTGCATTCTAATTTGTGTTTCCTGGCAGTGTTGTTTGTGTTGGTGGGGACGGCATGTTCAGTGAAGTGATGCATGGTCTCATTGGAAGAATGCAGAAGGACTCTGGCATAGACCAAAATAATCCCAAAGCACCGTTAGTCCAGTGCAATATAAGGATTGGCATAATTCCTGCTGGTAAGAAAGGGTTAACTTTCAGATTACTTCTTTGATTTCTACTTGAAATATTTTCTTCTTCATAACTTCTCAGAATTAGACCTAAGTGTGAGAAATGAGCGATAGTGTTACGTAAAAACACAAAAGTGAAGTCTTAAATGTGTAGTTCTATAATTTATTCTTTCCTGATCTCGTTTAATTTATGTCTTACTTTATGTTAACACAAGATAAGATGTTGACAGTAATGCTTTTATTCATCTGAACACATTAATGTGTGAAATTTATTCAACAGAGACTTATCTGGAGGGAAAAAAATAGTTTTCCAGTTCCATGTGCTCCACAAGATTAGTTAGAATTGCAGTGAGAACCTCTCAGTGTTCTGACAGCAGTTTGATTCTGTTTTGTTTTTTTTCCCCCCCTCAGTTCTTATCACATTTGCATTCAGCAACTGCAACTAAGGTCCCCAGGTTCCAGACAGACTTGCACACATTCTGACCTGGATACTTCTTTAGAGGTGCAGAGTGCTACAGCTTCACAGTTCAGCCACATTTTCAGGCGATCCTAACTACTGTTGTTACAATTTTTTTTTTTTATGATAACTTCTTCATTGAACACAGTAACTCTCCGGTTGGATCTTGCTGTTAAATGGAATGGCCCTCCAATTTGTGGGATACCTTCAGTTGCATGACAGTGCTGTCCAAAATTATATTAATTCTCACAACTGTTCAGTGGCATCTGTGATTTCAAGGAGTGTATGGAAAGACAAGTGCACTTTTCAGTGCCATTGGTATGCTGTTCTCTTTTCCTTGCCAGACACTTGAGATTTGAATTAAGGAACTGAGATGTGAAATAAATATTATGAGTGTCTGACTACAACTAAAACCCAGACTTTATGAGAAAATTTAACATCAGCAATAAAAATACATCAGGTGAAATGGAATATTTCTACCCTTAGGCATTAGGTGACTCATTTATGCGCTTTGTATCTTTGTGAAGAATGCATCTAAACCTAAATGTCTGAACGGTTGCTTGAAACAAGATTAACTTATATTTGCAGTACAGTAAGGATAGTTACCTGCAGGTTGTACTATGAATATCCCTTTGTTTTTTTCGTTCCTGTTGTTAGCTAATACATTAAAAGTTCTGTGTAGCGCTTACTGTGTCTAAGCATACTCTGATTTTATTTGTTGAAGATTTGTATTAAAATCAGATGTATATTAAAACAGTAGGATGTGAAGTGCTCCACCCTTCATTTCTCTTACTCAGGCTTGTCTGTTAGATAAAGGGGTTTTGCTTACACTATTTGGTTTCAGAAAAATTGGGTTATTGGTGACATTAGTGACAATAAGCAGACATTTAGAACAAACAGAATGTCATTATTGAAAGCTATTCCTTTGCCCATAGGAAAAGGAGATGAGCTATAAGCATCATAAAATTGAAAGATTAACCTTGCTTTTTCAACAGTTTCTTAATGCATTTTTTCCAATTGCAACCAAAACGTGTGAGCTTCACTGAAGCTTTAGTGTTGCTAACATGTATCAAGTCATTTTCTTCTCTGATGTGCTTTAGTGCTTTCCTGGATATTGTCCTTCATTGTAGCTGTTTGCTGTTTGAATGTTTACTACCTGCTGTGTTTCTAAACGAACATGAGATACAGACATGTAATCAGTGCTAAGGCTTAAACATTTTCACTTCATTATTCTCATTATTCTTTATAGTGGTATATAAGGAAGCTTGAAGTTCTGTTAATTAGTCTTTTGGAAGCACTGAAGATAATTCATGTCTCGATCTGCCTGTATCTTGTACCATATTTAAAATGCTTCATTAATGAAAATAAGAGGTAATTGTTATAGGAATGTGATTTTGGTCTGTTTATTAAACTCACTGAACAAATCTTAACCCTTTCTTAACATACATAGCTATTGCAAAGACCTGAAATTTTGTATGAAATAGCCAAGTCTGTGCATTGTGGTGTGCTTGGAAGCCAGCATGATTTATTTATTTTTCCAGCCTCTGGTGAAACTTATAGTAAAGCTGTCCTCTGTGGTGCTTATGCGACTGCTGGGAGGCAGTGTGCTTTACTTGATGTGATGAAGCTCTGAGCATGTATTGACTCTAGTAGATCCCTTGGTTCCCAAAGAAAGTAGAGTTTGTTCCAGGATAAATGAAATCCTTAAAAAGAAGTGGTTTTATTTCTTTTATATATTTTTTTTCTTTTTTAGTTAAACCAACAGTCCTAAAAGAAAAAGTGAAAAAGAGTAATGCTATGCAAATCATAAACAGAGGAAAGCTTTATCCCTAATGCTTTTTCAGTTCGTTACAACCAACATTTTCTTACCAACTTAAAAACACGTCAGTTGATATTGAAGGCAAATGTTACCCAGAGATTAAGTTCTAGAATCTAGTTTATTTTGTTTAGTTTATTCGGTGTTGACAGGAGCCTGGGGATAAGGTGACTGTCTGTAGTTCTGCTGTATTAATGTGGCATATTGCCATGCTTTTGTTGTGTAAAGATTGTATGGAAACTAGCACTCAGTTCAGCATGCTTGATCTTTGCTCAGAGACGGTAAATTAATTGAATGAAAGTTTGAAACTACAAATGAAACAAATGTTAAAGTGTTTTAGCATTAAATCTGTATGATCTTTTTTGGAGGAGTCAGCCTTATTTCATAGGCAGAATCCCATTCTCTTATTAAAATTTAATAGTTCTTGTAAGGCATGATTCTCACTTTCTGAAGAAAGCCTTTGCTTGGCCCTTTTAGCATAGCAGGCAATAGACTATTCTGATCCTTTGTGTCTTTTGTTTGTTTTTTTTTTAAATATAACCATTCTTGTGATTTTTTGGTATAGTTTTACAAAATAACTTGTATTTTAATGTAATGAATAAAGGCTTCTATTCAGTTATCTTTTTTAACTTAAAGGTTTCTGTATTAGTTGCAGTCATTCTTTAAATCTGCCAGTGTAACTTGACTGTATTTCCTGTTGAAAGCACTCAAAAGTTATAGCAACCACACAGTTCCACACTGTAGTGTGGTGACTAAAAGACACTGAACCTACAGAAAATTCTCTTTAGTTATTATTTCCTGCTAGTGCCAGCTAGCCTTAAAGCAAATTCAGCTGTGATTTTTCACTATATCCAGAGTGATAGTATGTCTACATAAAACTTAAACCAGAGAGAACGTTTTACATTTTGAATGTGACATTGAGGTTTTGTCCACATGTTTTACTATTAAAATTATATGTTCTACAGTAAGTCAGAAGAATTTTTTTTATTTTTTTTTTTAAACTAAACCTTGCATAGAAGGAGACAAGGCCATCAACTGCTTTTGGAAGCTCCTCTAGTAAAAGAGAAGTGATCAGATTAAATGTCCTTGTGATCTCATTAGGTAAAAAAATCTTGCTGCACCATGTGTTACAGCATAGTATTAATGCGGTTCTGCTCCTTCCAGAAGCTGATGGTCTGCTCTGGGAACAGTGGAAAAGTCTTCCTAGTGCTAGGGAGGATTGTATAACATGCGGAAACAAAGTGTTCATCGCTGTCAAAATTGAGGCATCTAACATATCCAGTTTCTTCTTGCTTTTGCTTCAGTCAAGGATATGACCTAACGTATAGGGTTGAAGCATATGGGATGAATGTAATCAGTATATTGATGTGTAACTGAGGAAAGTAATGCTAAAAGCTGCTAAAAAGGCTTCTTTCATGAAGAACGGTGGAGATTCAGTCACAAGTGTCAAAAGGAGATAGAAGTGAAATCATAGAGTGTGACTGGATCCCTGTACTACTGCCCTCTAGGCTGTGAAGTTTTTTTTAAAAGATTCCAGTGTATGCACAACCTTCCCTGTTATAATGTTTGTAATATTTAATGATCTTTGCAGTTTAGTTAGCATCTCATTTCAAGGTTGAATACATTCAATTTGGAAGCTGAAGTCCAGGGTTCTATGTTGCACCTTTATAATTCTAAATCAGTTATACGTGTGGAAACGACAGAGCTAAATACTGCATTGAACATACTGGAACTCCTATGAGGTCAAGTCAGACAAGATTGATTTCATCTTCTAAATTTGCTTAAATTTTTGTTGTACTGTGGCACTTCAACTTCTGCTGAAGTGATTAGCTACCAAAAATAAAACAGACAGAAATGCCCCAAATCCTCAGGAGGTGTTTCTGTTTAAGCTGGCCTGTCATTCTGGAGATGTGAAACCGATTTCTTGGTTTCTGGATGCCTAAATCATTCATGTCTCCCAGCAACAGTAACTTTGTCTGCTTACTTTTGGACGTGTCAGGTTTTTGTCATTTGAAAATCACTTAGCAGAAAAGTCACGTTTTAGGTATTTCAGAACACCAAGCCGCTCATCCAGGAATACGCAGTTAACTCTACCATTAAAGTAATTCACTTAAGATGTTATTATTAGGCTGACTAAAAATATATATATATTTAGAAAAATAATACAGATTTACAAGAACTACACTAAAGCTGTTACTCATCTGCAGTGCAAAGTACTGTTGCCATGCTGATTTCTCTTTGAGAATCCTGCTAGTGCCTGCCTCGTGACTTAGTGTTTCTATTTTGTTATTAAATTCATTACATACTCTAGGGCCAACATCTGACTGTTGCTTCTGTCATCTGCTTAGTTTAGCACTGTAGCCACAGTCTTCCAGTTCTTTGGGATTTGTTCATTTTTCTGTCAATGGAAGTGCAAAAATGAGTAGTCAGCCCCAGCAGTGTGTATTTTGCTTTGAGAAAATGAGTGGTATGTTAGTAGTCTTGATCAAAAAATATAGTTTGAACATTGCTTTCCTTTCAGTTTATTTCAGCTGTCAGTTGTTGATTTTTAACCACAGAATCTTATGGCATGAATTCTTCCACACAGCAAGCAAGAGTGCCATGTTTTTACTTACAACTTAGCTTGTTTAGTGGTGTCTGAGCACCTCTCTGGACAATTTGTCTACTCACAACTGTCCAGCAGTATTTGCATGCACATATAGCAGAAAGGAGCTAACTGGTTGCAGATCTTGTTATTTAACTGTACTTCATTTTCTGTAATGCAGAACATCCCCTTCCTTTCTTTGCTTTACCAAAACTGTTTTATGGAAAGCATGAGTTACAAGCTGTCTTATCTAAATATATATATAGTAATCATTTTTCCATACAGTTAACTAAAATAATTCCTCGATTCATTTTTATATCATCAACTTATGGAAAAGTTTCTATCTGTAGAGGGATAGAATGCAGAAGAATTTGCCTATATAACAGTTGTGTGGCTATATAAACCCTTTTAATAAAGCTCCTAGGGAAAAAGTATTAATGAGTCATATGTGGTATGTGGTAAAGATTCAGAGCAATCAGATCTATTTTGTCATGGAGCAGCTAAGCTAAGGCCAAAGAGTTGTTCTGCCCTCTACACACTTATTATTCTCAGTAGGTTCTTAGTATTAAAATATTTTGGATGAGAACTTTCTTTAGCTGTGAGACTTCAGGTATTTAGTTTGGTGTTCGGCTGTTTAGCTGTGGTGGCATGGTGCCCTTCAAAGTGTACTGTCCCTCTGTGTCTAGTGCACTGCAGTAGCAGATGGAAGCCAAGCAGGGTCATCTGCAGCACTTCAACACCGGTGGTTGGTGTCATTTTGGGTAACAAGAGTTAATCTCCTTATTGATTTCAAAATGAAATCAATTCTCAGATTTGTATTATTATGTTTGGTTGTCTTCACATTCGGTGATGCCTAAATTCATGTTATAATCAGGGGGTGCCTAATCACTACAGTCGGTGGAGCCTGTAAATCTTGTAACTGCCAGTATTTTGCTGCTATCTTATTTCATAAGGCCCTTCAAATGGTACTATGGGACTTCAGGGTAATCCTTGTAGCAGAATACAGACTCAACTTGGACGAAGTACTAGGCTTGTACATTTAGCAAAGTCAAAACAGGTCGTATCTTCTAGAGTCTGCTTTTTTGTTTGTATCTCTTTTTAAAACTAATAAGAACGTTTGTTGTTTTTTTTTTACCTAAGTGTAATTAATTAGTATAGGTGGCAGTATGAGGCTCAGTAACACTTTTCTGTGTACCTTCTCTAATGTGATACTGAAAGAAATTGGAGTTATTTCCTGTTCTACTACATATGCTTGCAAGGGTAGGCTCCATGTTTGAGGAGGGAGATCTTAATCACAATATTTCTTTCGTTCTGTAGTTCTACACTCTTTAACTGGCTCCTGGAGCTGTTCCTTGCTCACAGTGGCTGCTTTCTGCATAATGTTTGTTTGATAGAAGCTTCTTCCATGCACTTCATCGATAGGGGAAATGGTGTCCATTACCTTAGAAACGAGTCAGAGGCAAAAGGATTTTTTTGTTGTTCTTCTCGATAATGGTACATGTTCTGATTGCTTTCAAAGCAAGAAAGAACCAAAAGTGAATTCTAAATAGTGATTGATCATTCTTCCAATTTTCTATTTTACTTTGAACCAAGTGCTCTCTATCTGGTCTGTGTGTTGTAGTAAATCTAATATTAGATATGTGGATAAAGTAAGTTTTTGTTCTCATATTTCCAGCCTTCCCTTTCAGGGAATTCCTTTTGAGGAAAGACAGTGGAGCAACTACACGATAGATTTGGAGTCAGGTGCTGTAACAAATTTTATGCTTTGGTACATCTGATGCTGGCTTCCAGCAGCCTGCTCCAGATTAGAATTCAGAACTGTACGTTAGGCTCTTAGATTGTTTTTAATAGGGCTTGAGGGAGTATTGTCTGGCTCTGAATGGCACCTAATAATACTGAGTGGGCATACTGAGTGAGGAGTGGCCTGAAGTAGTTAGAAAAAAACAGAGCACAGGTGAAACCTAAATCTTACATTGTTCTGCTTTTAGATATTTTGCTGAAGTCTATAACAGCATATCTCTATCTAGGTTGCTCTCCTATCAGTAAACTAATTCCTGAAAGCAAATATTTATTAACTTTCAAATAATCCAACTAAGCAGGAGCTTCTGATTTTAAGTTGCACTGAAGGAGGGATGGGATATTGGCAGCCTGGGAGTTAGAGCACAGCGCCCAGAAAGTGGGAAACTGGCATCTGTTCCTGAGATCAGGGTATACCTTCCTTCGCCTCTTTCGATAGCTAATGCAAAAACTGTAACAAAATCTTTGATCTTCCCATGTAGCTGATTTCCCTTCACCAACTGCTATACGTTATATACATTATTTTCATATATACTGGAGGTCCTTTGTACAGGGACAAGTAGGTCCTACTCTCTGCAGGAAGAGAGTTATTGTTACAGTGTAAGTCATAATATTTGCATATTTGCTTTGTTCCATAAAATGCAGGGGGGCAGGCTGCAATGACATAAAGCTTTTATTTGGAGGACCATACCAATAATACTTGCTTTGAAAATACATAAACTAATCTCTTGGTCTTCATTTTTCAGGCTCAACAGATTGCGTATGTTACTCAACTGTTGGCATTTCTGATCCAGTAACATCAGCTCTTCATATTATTATAGGTGGGTGGTCACAGTTCACTGTTTGCTATGAAAATATAATCATGCTCTCTGACATGATATAAAAATAGCAGAAAAATACAGTAAACAGTATAAATTATTGGATGATAAATCTCTCTTAAAGACAGCTATCACAAGTAGTGCACACATTTTAAAAAGCATAATTTCTGCAAGTAATCTTGTGCAATTTAATGGTTTCATGCCGGGTTACAAGTGTGACTTCTGTTTGACTAGGATTAGCTGATAATTGCCATTTTGCAAGATAAAAATCACATTTGAGAAGAAAGTAGGGAGGAAGACAGTTATTGCTTTTTGGTATGTTGCCATCAGTAAATGCAGATACTGACGTTGTCACTGTCAAAGTCCTCAAGTAATAGAGTCCCTGAACTGTGTTGGGATTTAAGGAGATGGACTTGTGTACTCACTGCGTTGTGACTAGTGATGTCAGTCCTGTCTGACACGTACTGAAGAACTGTAGTCATGCAGTTCTTAATGCTGAGTTTGAAAAATTGTACAAGATAGTCTTCAGTTATATCTGTGTTGTATAAGCATAAGGATGTTGTATATGGATGGGATTTCCAGGTGACTGTTACTTCACCTGCTTGCTGAATGCATAATAGTTGCAATCTTAGGAGCTGTTGTTGCAAAGACTTACACGTGTGCTTCTCTGTTGCTTACTTATGGTTAAAACTGTTCAGCACATGGAGTTTAGCACCACTGGACTTGAATTTAAGGCTGTTTCTAATTTATACTTAGTATATCACAGTATTCTAACTGGACTATTAAATGGGCATATAAATAGGGGTATTTTAATTTCTGAGTGCGTTTCTCAGTTATGTAAAAGGAACTTCACAGTGATCTGTGGTAAAAGGTTGAGAGACAGTAGGCATAAAGTTAAACAGCATAGAGTCAGATGTTTTATTTTATTTTTTTAATACATAAAATACAAGACAAAAGAAAACCACACCAAACCACTCCCAAAGCTTCCACTACGTGGACATCAGACTCCTCTTGTTATTATGAAATACAGGGTTTAGTATTCAGTAGATGTACAGATGCTGCTTTGACCTCTTGTATGACATACCCTCCCAATTCTACATGGCATGAGTGTAAGTTCTTTATATATTTCTAGCATACTGGCCATTCTTTTCACTTAATACTAAATGTTTTTTAAATATTGAAAGAAATTAGTCTTCCAAAAATATTTTTTTATTCTGCAAGCATAATATATATGTATATACATCATATATGCATACATACATATTTTACTTCTTTTTTTATTTAAAAAAGTCTATAACATTAAAACTATTATCACATTTGCACATTGAAACAAAAGAAGCCTTAATAGAACCTTGCACTTATATTCACAGGTGACTGTCAACCTTTGGATGTCTCATCTGTGCATCATAACAACACATTTTTGAAGTATGCTGTATCATTGTTGGGTTATGGTTTTTATGGAGATGTTTTAAAAGACAGTGAAAAGAAACGGTGGATGGGTCCGATGAGATACGACTATTCAGGTAACTGGCAAAATTACTACATTCTTATGTCATCATATATGCAGCCTATTGGAACAGTTGATATCCCTCGATGCAGAAGGCCAACTGTATCCCGGTCTGCATCTAAAGTGGAGTGGGCAGCAGGGTGAGGAAGGTGACTGCCTCTTTCTGCTTTCTCCTTTTGAGGCCCCACCTGGAGTACTGTGTCCAGGCCTGGGACCGTAGATGCAAAGCTGTTAGAACAGGTCCAGAGGAGGGCCACAGGGATGCTTAGAGATCTGGAGCACCTCTCTAAGAAGAAATCCTGAGAGGTTTGGGTTTTTTTGTGCTGGAGAAGAGAAGGTTCCAGGGAGACCTCAGAGGGGCCTTCCAGTATTTAAAGGGGATTATAAGCAAGATGGAGACCAACTTTTTGCATGGTCTCTTAATGACAGGAGAAGGAGGAATGGTTTAAAGTAAAAGAGGAGAGATTTAGATATCAGGAGGAATTTTTCAACTCGGAGGATGTTTAGGCGCTGAAACAAGTTGCCCAAAGAAACTGGGGATACTGCATCCCTTGAGGCATTCAAAGCCAGGTTGGATGGGGTTCTGGGCAGCCCGTTGTGGTTGGAGGAGTCCCTCCCATGGCAGGGGGTTGGAACTAAATGATCTTAAGGGTTCCTTTCAGCCCAAACCATTCTATTATGCTGTGTTCTACAAAACTGTGTAACTTCAGGGATAGCATTAAGAGTTTGCTTATCGAAGTACTGGATTTGACCAAATAGGACAGTTAGCCAATTTACTTGTAACTGATACTTCCAGTGTCTCATGATCTTACAAATAACCAAAAAATTTTGAACTGCCATGAACAATGTTGAAAGCAACCCTGGTTCAAATTTTATTATCTATTCTTTTGGTAGTAAAATTGATAGCACTTTAGCATTGTTCTGTGTCATTCATAGAAATGTGTTATGTCTCACCTAGTGATAGTTGCCCAAAAAGTAATATTTTTTGTGTTAATAATTTTTATTTTCTTAGTTGGAAAGAGGCACTCCTGTTCTGGACATTCAGCACATGGAATGAATTGTTTTGCTCTTTCAGGACTGTGGACAGAGCTGAGTGGTTTAGCCCAGGTAGCTAATATTTGGGCAAGTCTTATACTACTGGAAAGTATTTTTTGCTTTCTTTAATTTTGGTATAACTAAAATTTTATATTGTTTTCTAAAGACATCAGTCAAATTAAGATCCCTACATGGAAATATTGAAGTCTTTAAGTTTTCTGTGGGGAAGAGGAAAATCTGTCCTTCTCCAGTATAAAAAACATCGGAACACAAGAAACTCTGAGCCTGGGGAGAAAAACTATTTTTTTTGTGGTCCTTAGAGAAGGAAAGAGAAGAACAGTTAAGGGATGTAAGCAGAGGTGTTTGCAATGTGGCTTTGTAAAGGCTTAATGCTGCTTAATACCTCTTTTATGTAGGCTTCAAGACTTTTCTTTCTCATCATTACTATGAAGGAACAATTTCTTTTCAACCAGCAAAACACACACTGGGATCTCCTCGAGATAAAGACAGCTGCAGAACAGGGTAGGCTACTGTTTATCTCTGGATGCTGTTTGAAAATGTCTCTATGTAAATAGAGGTTATTGCAGTGTTGCTCTTTAATACCAAAACACTTTGCTCTAAAGAGGTGCAAAAAAAAAAAAAAAAAGTTTGTTTACTCATTAAAGATAATACCATGTTTTTGCAGGTCAGTAAAATAAAAAGTAATAAAAATTTTGTTAGTGTCTTCCCACTCTCCAAATTTAGATGAAATAAAGTGTAACAGCACAGATTGCTGTTAAAAATGTACTGAGGTTACTGTACTTTATTACTCCTAATAAATGCCAACACTGGATGCCTCGTAAATTCTGAAAACGGGAATAGTTACTCTGAAATTCTCAAACGTTCACACTGTAATTTCAACTAAAAATTTTATAAATTATTTCAGTCTCATGACAACAACTTACTGTCATAAGGATAGGTCATTTAATGAACCGCTATCTATTCAGGCTATTTTTGTAGAATATTACCCTCTGTAAATTCAGTGTGATATTCTTCACTAGTTTATTCAATCAAGGGGCCTAAGTAAGTCTGACTTTTCTTCCTTTTTCTTTGCTTTCTCTTGCTTCAAGTTATGTGTCAGTGTTTATTATTCTTGATATATGACTGCAGCTAACAGAGATCTAGCAATTGTCACAGCTGCTAAGAGCACAGCAGGGTGCAGAGGAGTCAGAACTGTGAAACTACATGGAATTTGATGAGACTGTGCAGTTATAGTGCTGTGATGTGCTACAGTACCTCGTCTCTGGGAACTAGCTAGAACAGCAGTCCTGACACGTCAGGTGCCTTGATGCCAGGGGTGCTCTAGATGGAGAAAACTGTCATCCAGGTCTCAGTGTGGAAGAGTGCTTGGTGTGTCTTCATGAAGCTGGGTCTGGGAGGCGGCCTCGCCAGTAAAAGGTGTGTTTTGGCAAAACACTGTATTGCCATCAAAGCATGGAGGTGAGCACACTATCTAGCAACTGAGGAGATTAACAGTAGATTGAAAATATCTCTCCAGAGGCAAAACCCTTCAGTGCAAGGAATGAATGAAGTGGATGATAGTCGCTGAGGACTGCTTCCTGCAGGAGATGTAGGCAACCGCTTGCAAGCCTGAATAACGTAATTTATGATTAAAGAACATTATTTGAAAAACATAAATTTTGGGAAAGAGTAGCACCCATCTGGCAAAGTGGAGCAACTTCTGCAAATAGAATTACTAGCCTTGTAAGGAGGGTCAGATTTGGTGTGCTTTATATAACTTGGAGAGAAGAAAAGGCTGTTATAGGTACTAAGTGTCTAAAACTACATTGGAGAGTGAGAGCTTCCCCTCTGTCATATCAGCATGACTGGATGTTTATTTCAAGTGCCTCAGCACAAAAGTATGCAGTATGTTGCGTGAAGTGAAAAGGAGAAGTTAAGTCTATGTTGCAGAGCTAAGTGTCTCCTTGAGATTGTCTAAAAGGTTGAGATTGCTTACACGAGTACCGTATGCATGTAAGCTCTCCAGTGGGAAAAGGTGAGTTATACTGTATGCAGAGAAGCAGCTCCGTTGCACAGTTTTTCACTGGAATGAGGGAAGAGCTAATAGATGAGGATCAAAACAGTTGAACACCAGGTGATGGGGAGGTAAGCATCTGTTACAGACCTATGATTAAAAAGGAGGAATTAGGTGAACATGCCTAAGAAGTTGCAGATGCCTCATCCTTGTAAGTGTTCAAGGCCAGCTTGGATGGGATTTTAGGCAGTCTGATCTAGTGAGTGGCAGATCTAGTGAGCGCCCACAGCAGGTCACTTGGAAATGGATAGACTTTCAAGTCCCTTCCAACCCAGACCAGTCTATGCCTTTAGACAGCTGGAGGAATTGAAGATGGGGATGTGTCGGTTGATGGTAGTCTTGGCGGCAACGACTGTGAGATTACAAAGGTTAAAATCCTGCAAGAGGGAAGTAGGACAAAATGTAGAATTACAGCCCTGAATTTCAGAGGAATGGACGTTGGTTTATTCAGGAATCTTGTCAAGATCCCATACAACACTGGAGGGCAGAGAGGTTTAGGCTGGAAAATGACTCCTTTACCTGTGGATGAGAGAGAAACAGCAGGTGTTAAGGTATTTAACTTTAGCAAGTCCTTTGATAGTGTTTTCTGTAGCATTCTTAAAACTACATCAGTGACGTATAGACTGCATTAGTGGGTAGGTGGGAAACTGGTTAGACTGTATGAAAAAGTTGTGAGTACTCTGTCCAACTGATATATAAGTACTGACGGAATCAGTAATCAGTAGTGGGGTCAGTACTGTGCAGCAATTTAAGACTGGGATGGTGGGGCAGTGTGAACTGGCAATGGTTTTATGAATGGTATCAGGTTGGGCGGAGTGGTCGGGTTGAAAGTCAAAGCTGCTGTTCAGATGGATCTTGGCAGGCTGAAGAAATGGTTGACAGGAACCTTGTGAAGTTCAGGAGCAGGAGTGCGAACCTGGGGTGGAATGGTCCCATGCAGCAGTACTGAGTGAGCGCTTAAAGTCTGGAAAGCAACTCTGCTGATAAAGTCTTGGGGGTCCTGGGGACAGCAGACTATAACCCAAATCAGCCGTGTGTCTGTGCAGCAAAGAAGGCAGACCATTTACAGGGTTTGTGAAATGAAAGACTAGCTCCAGTAGGTCAATGTTTTTATTGTTACTGCGGTTGGATATTGAAACATTGCCCAAAGGACCTGAGGGCTCCATCCTAGCAGATATTGAAAAAACTTGCCTGAACACAATACTGAATAACCTTATCCTGTCAGACCTGCTTTGTGCAAAAATTTGGACCATATCCAGAGGTGCCTTTCAACCTATATGATCTTACAGCTATGTAATACTGTTATTTCTGACCTCCAATAATCTTCAGCAATGTTTCTAAGTACCTGTAGGGTCTCAAGGGCTATCATGATTCATGCCACATCAAGGTTGTTGGTACTTCATCTTATAGAGGGGGAAGTTCTTACTGTTATTAGTTAAAACACAGAGAAGTTGAACTGAATATTTTTGTTTTCAGACACTGAATAGTATTTCTGTTTTCAGATGTTCTGTTTGCAAGGAAAGTGAGCAACAACTGGCAGAGCAGCGCAAGAAGTGTGGATTCAAATATGAAGGTAACTTATGATAAAAATGATCGTGGGATTACAGAATTGTAGGGGTTGGAAGGGACCTCTAGAGATCATCTAGTCCAACCCCCTGCCACAGCAGCTCCCTAGCCCAGGTTGCACAGGTAGGCATCCAGGCGGGTCTTGAACGTCTCCAGAGAAGGAGACTGAAAAGTTTAGTATTGTGCAACTTATTGTTTTTCAGTGTATATCAGCTCAAGTGTGTTTGTCACTGGAGGTTACTAGAATGATGTTTCTTTTAAATTGTGTGTGTGTGTGTGTGTTGTATGTTGAGGCATCACTTCCACGCAAGCCTCAAACAATTCTGATGAAATTGTATTAACTACTTACATACTTGGATGTGTTGGGCTTCCTTAAGAAAGATGTGTGTGATGAGCTGAGACTGTCTTCTTTTTGTGAGGAGGATTTGACTCATAAACTGTAAGCCAGTAGAGAAGGAAGTTGAGTAAGGTAACTTCTGAAATGGGTGAGGATTCAGCTTAGTGTTTGTTCGTACAAAAGTCATCCTTTGTTGTTAAATACATATGAGGTAGTGAACTTGGATAATAATGGCCCAGCTTGCAAATTTAAGTATTTCTAAGTAAATGGAGGAATAAATCTAATTTAAATGAGATTTTGCTCATCTTTCTCTCATTATGCTATACCTATCCTCTCCTCCTCGTTCCAGACCCTGTTTGTACACTTTCATATGGGCATACCTTTTCCTTTGTTTTGTTAAAACAGCTATTTACATGCTGGATGCTGTGCAGTAGTCTTCCTATCTCTTTACATCCAATTACTGCCTCCTAATAGGAAGCATTGGTGTTGGTATCCTTTTGACTTTGCAGAAAGAAAATATGGAACTTCAGTTGGCTGAGTTTAGCCTCTGGTCTCAATTTGTCTGCTTGGATAACCCCTCTTAAACAGAGACCAGCCTTACCTTGGGGGCTTGTTTCTGCTGTTTCTTCTTTTCTTGTAGAGCCCAATGTGTAACACTATAATTTTCTTAACACAAACATTGGTCCGAATGGCCTAGTTTGTCTTGTAATCACAATTACTTTGTACAGTTTCTGTGTATGGTTCTAGCCATTTGTTTGCAGAGTATCATCATACTGTAGAGATTCACTGGTAGTCTGTAAAGCCTGTATAGCTGAATCTAGGCATAAATAAAAGAAATTCCTTTACATAAAACCTTAAGAATTAAATCTGATACCTGGATTCTCCCTTTTTTTTTTTTTTTTTTTTGCTTCTTAGTTCGTTATTTTTGTTCTTATTAATTTTGATCCAGCAAAGGAGCAAAGCTGAAGAAAGTGAAATACGTATTAGTGAGCAATTGACTGCTTCATTCAGCTTAGCTGAATTTTTACTAAACAGTGCTTTTCCACCAGGTAAAAATGTATGTAGGCATTCCACCCTCACTATATTGAAACTTAATTATTACAGTGAGAATGCTTCAAAAGTTAATACATTTAGATTTATTCAGGACCAAGTCATTAACACTTCTCAGGTAAACAGCAAAAGGTTTAGACATTAAAGAGTTCTTTGTTGTTTTTTTTTTCATTTTAAATTAATTTATAAATTAAGCACTTGTAATGTTCTGGATGCAGAGGACTGATGAGCACTGTGCATGAAGTAAAATTCAGTATTAGCATTAGTTGAAATTCCCAAGTGATGAATATGGTTCATTAAATTTATTACTGTCTTTTGGACTTTCACATTCAGGGACATTCTTCCCTTCTCAGTGTGCAGGTAGCCAGGAAACAACACTGCACATGTTTTCCTGTGCTCTCATAGATATGCACACGGTACAGATGAGTCTGGCCACACAGAGATCAACACAGACAGGATGTCAGTGTCTTTACAAATACGCATGTAAAACGTGAGCACTGTAACTATCCCAGTCCTGCTCTCTCTCATCAGGATTGAAGTTTGCTAGTAGAACATATACAACCCCTTACTGCCTTGATTCACAGCAGTGCTTGTATTCAGGAATCCCTCAAATATTAGCATGTACTTTAAGTCTCTCAGGATCTGGGCATTGATAGTAGAATCTTTTACCTAGTTTGCAACAAAACTTACAGGTACACTTAGTTATTGAATTGCGATCTATGTGTGTGTCTGTGGGTCCCTCAGACTCTGGCACATCCAGAATCCAGACCCCAAACACTGTTAACTGTTTTCCAGCTCTGATTGTGAGTTTTTGTAGATATGGGTCTAGTTACAGTGACTTGAAGTTTTCAACAGGTCACATCAAGGACGTTTCTGGTCAGTACATGCTTGTGCTCAAGTGACCCGTGATATCTTCCCATTCTCCATACTTGCCCTTTCTTGATCCACTGTTGGGTTGCACAGTGTCTCATGTTTCCAGTAGTGTCTTACATTCTGTTTAGCTACCTTAATCTTAGAACAGTCTCATCATTTGCCTGCAGCTTGAACTAAGTCATTCTGTCGTTTGATGTATGTGTCTTTCTTCTCTCTTAAAATACACATTTTGAAGCTAATTTAAATGATTTCTTTCTGTAATATCCTTTTTGAAAGCATGTAAAAAATGATCAGCAGTAAAGCAAACATAACTGATACTAAAACCACTCTGGCAAATGATGCAAAAATGTTGAATCTCAAAAAGCTGCATTTCTTTTATAACTGATTTGTTTATCAGAATATAGAAAGGATAGACTAGATGAAAAAAGTATGAAGTTATTTTTAGTCTCCTTTAACTCTTCTATCATGTTACAATCCTACTCTAGTTTTCCTGGAGTTGATTTTTTTCTGGGTACTAAAAATGGGGGGACGACAAGAAGTCCCAATTAATTTAAAAAAAATAATTAAAAAGTCAAGGAAAACAGAAGAGTTGAAAGAGGAAATAGAGCTACAGTAATGTTTTTCCTTTTCCTCTTTCTTCTGGTGAGCTTTGAAGAGGTCAATTCAAAATAAGTGTGTTATGGAATTTAGCTTCACCATTCACCATTCAATGGTGGTAAGGACTCTCTAAAGTAGGTGTAAGAACTGAGACTGTGAGATATAAGAACTAAGACAGTAAAGAATAATGGTATTTCAAGACATGAAATACCTAGTATACAAGTAAACTATCATCAAAGAAGCACCTTGAATAATTAATTACAAATTAACCCCAACCTGAGCAACTGAAAGATACTAGATTTCTAAGTTGCTGTCAGTTAAAATGGCTCACAAACTACCAACTGATCAAATTGGTTAAACGCTTTTATAAACAAAATTTATCTTGTTTGCTTGCTTGCTTGTTCCTTGTTTTTTACCCCTGTCATCTACAGTGGCACTTCATTCATGGACTACAGTTTTTGAACCATGTGTATCTCCGTAGACTATTCTGAGATAATTAGTTCTGTGGAGTTCTTCATTTGATCTGTCTGAGCCCACTTACATTTGGAGATGAAACATAGTGATATGGCTGCTTTATGGCTTTTTTTTTTGTGGTAGTGAGGAATGCATTCGTGTGTAATGTAAAAACTCAAAGGCATTTTTAATCTAATTTTATTCTTATACAAGAAAGTACAGTTTAGATATCTCTGTGCAGTGGCTACCAGTATAAACAGTTTTCAGTCCAGAAATTTCCTCTGCCTCCTGGTAGTATCTATTTCATCACACATTTAAAGTCAGTTTAGGTCGAATAGAATAAAATAGTTTTATATTACTGAGCACACTTTTTTTTTTTCCCAGCAATCCCTTAATATTTTTGCAGAGACAAATTCAACTCTTTGTTAATATTGTTCATCTGCAGACATTTTTGAGGGGGTCCTGAATAGGCTGCTGATTGGCTGTGTGGTGGCCTTTCCTAGTCACCATCTTTCTTTTGATCTTTTTTTTGTTGTTGTTTGGTTTTGTTTGTTTTTCAAGGTAGTTTGTGGCTTTGAGGCTGAAAGAGGAGTTGTTAGAAACCAGACACTGAACCACTGTCTCTGCATCATTGCTTATTTAAGAATAACATGTTAAACAGTAAGAATAAAATCAGAACTCTCCCTAAACTTTTTAACCCGCAAGAGTTATAACCTGCCTGTGTCTTTTCCTTCCCTGAAACTCAGTGATTTTACTCAAATACATCGGTCTTGAATTTGACATGCCTATCTCAGAAATGGTAAGCAGCGCTAGAAGATAATGACGACGTGTGAACAGTGGCTTCTGCTGTTAATATATGAAATCTAGAGATCTTTTTTAGCTTTTTTTTTTAACTATGTATTTACAGTGCATAAGCATGCCTAGTAAAACCTTTTACCATGCCAGTAATGATTACTTCTTACTGTTCGAATGTGTAGATCAAGTAATATCCAGTGTCCATCTGTTTATTCATGTGTTTCAGAAGATGAAGAAGAATGGAAGGTTATTAAAGGAAAATTTCTAGCCATCAATGTGGTGAATATGAGCTGTGCCTGTCCACGAAGTCCGAAAGGTCTTTCGCCAGCAGCTCATTTAGCAGATGGTTCAGCTGACCTCATTCTAGTTCGTAAATGCTCCAGATTTGATTTTCTACGTTATCTTGTCAGACATACAAACCAAGATGACCAGGTGTGTATTCTCTTTGACAGTGAACTCTCCAGAATAAGTTTTAAGTTGTGAATGCTTACATTTGTATGTGACAAAAAGAATAACTACAAAAAATTTAAAAAGAAAAAAAGAAAACATGTATTTTGTATAACTTAATGAGTGTGTGTGCCATCACAAAAATCTCTTTAGCTAAGTCAAGTCTTGAGCCGTAGCATTCTAACCAAATTGCACTTTTGCTAATTGAATTCTGTCTTATAACATGTTCCATATATTTAATATTTGGACGGTATTTAAACTCTTTTGGCTGCCAGGGCACACTGCTAACTCAGATTCCACTTGTCATCAGCCAGAACCCCCAGATTCCTTTCTGTGAGGCTGCCCTCCAGCCTCTTATCTCCCAATCTGTACATATGTTCAGGGCTGATTCTGTTCTGGGTGCAGAATTTGGCACTTGATCTTGTTAAATTTCATGTGGTTGGTGATTGACCAGCCCTTTAATCTGTAAAGACCTCACTGCAAGACTTCTCTATTCTTGAAGAAGTCAAAAGTTCTTCCTAACTTAAGATGCATTTGAATCATGTAGTCAGATCATTTATAAAGAACATCAAAGAGAGCTGGTCTTACACTGATCCTACTTATTTCTATCAGAAATTATTTTATTTTGTTGATGTATAATTTCTCCCTTTGCTCTTATTTTCCTCCGCACCCACTTTTGTATTGCAATCTTGCTGCCATGGAATTCTTTGATCAAGGCAGTGCTTTGCACTTCCCAACTGCATTCCGAGTCACTGGCATGAGGCCCAGTGAAGTTCAACAAAACCAAGTGCTGGGTCCTGCACTTCGGTCACAACAACCCCAGGCAATGCTACAGGCTTGGGGCAGGGTGGCTGGAGGACTGTGTGGAAGAAATGAGTCTGGGGGGCTGGTCAACACTGGGCTAAACTTGAGCCAGGAGTGTGCCAAGTGGCATCCTGGCTTCTATCAGAACTTGTTTTGCCAGCAGGAGCAGGGAGGTGATGGTCCTCCTGTACTCAGCTCTGGTGAGGCTGCAGCTTGAGTAACGTGTTCAGTTTTGGCTCCCTCATGATGACAAAGACATTGAGGCCCTAAAGTGTGTCCAGGAGAAGAGCAGTGGAGCTCTGAGGGGTCTGCAGCACAGGACATACGGGGAGTGGCTGCGGGAATTGGGATTGTTCAGTCCGGAGAAGAGGAGGCTCAGGAGGCCTTACCACTCTACAGCTGCCTGAAAAGAGGTTGTGGTGAGGTGGGGATCAGCCTCTTCTCCCATGTAGTTAGCAATAGGACTAGGGGAAATGGCCTCAAGTGACTTAGATTCCATGTTATAATCATTTTTAATAGTTCTTATATCCCGTTTACTTCTAATCTCAGAACCTGTTACCTCATTATCCAAAAAGTGGCTGTATTGCTGCTACTTGAAGAGCACCAATGGAAAGTAAGATTCCAGTTTTGCTTTCTTTCTGACTTGCGCAGTTTTTTAAAACAAAAGTCATTCTGTGCCTCAGGTAAACTTCTCTAAAAAAATTGGTAAATTTTTTTTTTTTGCAAACTTCCTGCATACAGAATGCTACATGCTGAGTTGCTTTACACATCAAGTATTGAAATAATTGTAAATACCTTTTTTTATTATTTTTTCTTTGTAGTTTGACTTCTCATTTGTAGATGTTTATCGGGTGAAGAGTTTTCAATTTACATCNCTTGAAGAGCACCAATGGAAAGTAAGATTCCAGTTTTGCTTTCTTTCTGACTTGCGCAGTTTTTTAAAACAAAAGTCATTCTGTGCCTCAGGTAAACTTCTCTAAAAAAATTGGTAATTTTTTTTTTTTTTGCAAACTTCCTGCATACAGAATGCTACATGCTGAGTTGCTTTACACATCAAGTATTGAAATAATTGTAAATACCTTTTTTTATTATTTTTTCTTTGTAGTTTGACTTCTCATTTGTAGATGTTTATCGGGTGAAGAGTTTTCAATTTACATCAAAGCTTTCAGAAGACAATGAAAGCAGTGTCACAGACATAGGGAAGAAACGTTTTGGCCAGTTCTGCAGAGATCATCCAGCCTGCTGCTGCAATATTGCTAACAGCACTTGGAACTGTGATGGAGAAACTCTGGATAGTTCAGCAATTGAAGTGAGGTGAGCATCCATTTTTCCCTGCATGTACCAGAAAAGATGTTGAGCTTTTTCATTGAATTAAAGATGCTTATAAAAACATTTTCAAAACATGTCCCCACATAGAGTATTTGAGTGTTTTGATAATAAAGTTTTTTTTTTTTTGGTCCTTTCCACTAAATAGTTCACCTATCTATTGTAAGTGATCACTTTGTGAGAGAGAGAGAGAGAACCCTATTCCTGAAGTCCTGCTTAGTTCTTAGAATATGACGTTACGTGTTTGAAGGGCTGGAGTTGAAGATATTGTTGGGAGGGTTCTTTTTAAATGAATGGATTATTTTGTTGCTCTGAACACCAGCTTTTCCTATTAAACAGAATATTTTTTAGGAAAATGGTAGCCATTTTTTTCCATTTTTAAAAAGTCGTATAGGTCTATACCTGATAGGTGCTTAACACGTGCTCAGTATTTCTGTATATTTTAATGCCAGATAGGTCCAGTCTCATCTTAAGCCCTTGCATATGGCGAAAGCAGTTTGCAGTTCTGCAGATAATCAAACTAGAAGAGAATAGCAGCTTTTGAAATCTGAAAACCTTTTTTTGTTTGGTTTGTGTGGTTTGTTTGTCTTAGGTCAAAGGGAAACAAAAATACAAAACTAACAAAACTCTTTATCTAAGTTTGTTCGGTGTATGTAGTATATTTTGTATAAGGTCAGCCTCTCCCAATGTCCCATGGAACTTAATGTGTGGAATAATTCACTAGCAGAAGTGATGGAAGTGTGAAAGCATCCAGTCTTCTTTACGGGGAAGGATTGTATGAGGAATGAAGGCTGCTTTTGTAGTTTGAAGTGAGGAACTTTGCCCAAGTGCACAAGATTCACAGGTCATTACAGTTAAATATATAGTATCTTTTTATTTTTTTTTAAAGTATGATTAATTAATTAATTGTTTTCCATCTTTTCCAGGGTTCACTGCCAGTTAATGAAACTGTTTGCAAGGGGAATCGAGGAAAACTGTAAAGATGAAGCTGCCTACAGCCAGAGTAGCATTGAACAATTACTATAGGTACTGTTCCTCCAATGAGGAGAAGAAAAAAATAAATGCTCAAGGAATTTGAGTATATATGCATTTTAGTCAAATTGACAAGTACTTTAAAATTTTAGGATTTTTTTTTGTGATAGTTTCAATATAATTTTTAGACTTTTTATTTCACTCTATTTTTTTTAACATTGTAGTCATTAAAATGTCTTGGAGTATTGTGACCTAAGTTATGTTAGAGAAGAGAGAATTGGCGTATGTGTATGTATTCACAACAACTGATCAGTACTGTGCTTTTTTAGAGAGCTGATTGAGCAGTTGTGTTGCAATAATATGTAACTGTTATAAAACATCAAACTTTACATTGCCATCAAACTTAGATACAAAGACAAGATATTTTCAGTATCTGAGAGGATGTGTTCTGCTGGGAGCGTTACGTATTGCATGTGGCTGCAATGCTGGACAACAGTGTTGTCATTTGCGTGTTATTTTGGGTTTCTTAAATTTTCCTTTTGTAGTTCTGACAATACCTTGCAACTTATCAATGCAATTCAAATACACATTCCTGGCTTTAAGTAATAACAGTAACAGGCTAGAAATATTTTTAAAAACAAAAGCACATCTGTAGATAGATCATAACTTCTCCAGTATATCCTGTTTATAAGTACTTCCTTGCATGCTGCTGTTTGGGATTATAAAGTGTCTTAATTACTGTTTGGATTATACCAAATACTGTGTACTGCAATTGAAATGTCTTGCAAGCAAGTCAGAGGGGTGTGTGTAATACCAGGAAGGCACAGGCAAGGGAAATTATAAATATCTTATAAAACACCAGCAAATTTTACATTTTTAAAAATAGCTGAAATTAACATATGAAAAGCGTTCCTTTTCAGTACACAGTTCTTCAGAGATTGTACAAGATACGTTAAAATGTCTTTGCAAAATATCATGTTGGAATGTTAAGTTTGAAAATATTATTTGATGATTGAATACCTTTAAAATAATGTTTTATTTAACTAAATACGAAGCAAAGTAATGTGTGATGTGAAGTCAAAGGAAGAAACTGGCATCTGATAAATCGCAAATCACTGTGCTGACTTGTTTTTACAGGAAATATGTTAGACTATCAAGTACAACTACGGAGTGATTATTTAAGTTATACTTGAATTTGTGTATTGTGGCTCAGACACATCCAGTGTGTAGACTTGGGGCAAAATTTTCCTGTTCTCAAACAGATCTATTCGTGTTTGGTGAGGATCAGAACTTCACCTCTGCTCTCTTTGTTAAAGCTTACTTCATCTCAGATACGTTTTTTGTGTCAATCTGAACAGCTAATTATTCTCTATTCATGTATATTTATTGGCATTTCTGTCATTCAGTTTATACTCCTGTGTATTTGCTCTGTGTAAGCCATAGTGATTGGTCAGTTTGTTACTGAAGCACTTGAAATTTGTTTTATCTGGCTGATCTTTTTTTTCTGTTGAAACATTCCAGTTTTGTGTACTATCAAAATGTTGTGCTATGTTGTTGCTGCAAGTATTATTCATACTGTTGCGTATGACAAAAAAAACAAGATTTATGAGTGATAACTGTTTAATTACAGTCATACAAAGTTTAGGTTCTGTTTTTCATTGTATAAAATTTCAGGGAGATACTTGAATACTTTTCCAAAAGTAGTGCTGTTTACTTTCCTCAATAATACAATGAGTTGAAAAGTCGAGTTACCCAATGTTTTTCAGGCATTTGTAATGCAAAAATGTTAAATATATTGTGTTTTTAAAGCCATGTTTAGCAAGAGGAATGGTACTTTTGAATGAAGAACCCTATTGAAAATGAAATGATACAGTCATACAAATGCAAATACCTTTTGAAAGTGTAATCTGTTTAAAAAGTACTACGGTTAGCTTGGGCTATCTCTGAATATTGTAAAAGAACTAAGATTTCAGATTACTGTAATTGTTGGCCAGGGTGTGGCAGTGTCAGCTCCACTCACCAACAGATGAAGCGTTACAGCTATCAAGATCAGTTTCTCATTTGTAAGAACAGTAGAAATACTAGCCAGCTTTTTTCCATAAGTTTGCTAGTAAGTCGTGTGACTCTTACTTAAAAAAACGGTGGGTTAATCTGGTTGTGATGTTGAAGTGCTTTGAGTACTTTGACGTCTGAAACTGCGGCTGGGGTTTCCAGAAAAGGCCACAGTGAAGGCCTCCATTCTGAAAGAGAACCACCAGAAGAGAAGGAGGAAGAGATCATTGTATAGTGTTGTAATGAATTGCTGAGTAAACACCTAAGGTATTGCAGCATATTAAATATCTTAGAAAATAGGAAAGCTGCATAGCTGAATTGAGTAGCTCTATTTGTAGCATGTTATACTAGCAAAGCACCATAGGAGAGTTGTATGACATATCCAGTTCATCTTTAAGCAGAGAGCTGCGTAAGTAGTATGTGCTTTCATTTTAATTCTAGGTTTTCTTTCCCTCTGAATGTAGTCTCAGTATGAAAATAATGTATGGGAAAACCAAATTTGATTTCCTGTTTTGTTTTTTTATTTCCCAATCTTGCTGGCTTCAAGATGAGAAAATGTGTTCTGTTTTATGAGGCTAAAGGAATTCATTGGAAAAAAAATAAAATTATGTTGTACAGCAATGCTGTGGTTTTCTTCTTTTTACAAATTGATCTCAAAGAGAATATCTGTTGTGAGATTGCTGCCCATCAAAGGTAATGCACCCAGTGTAATGGATGTGGGTGGGTTAAAGCAGCAGAGAAGTAATTCATAAGCTTTCATTAGCACTGACCACTGCTCTATAAGGCAGCGTGAGCGCGGGCAATACTGAGTGAAGAAAAGCAGCTAGTGAGGCTGGAGCACTCCTCCAGCTTTGTAATCCTATTAAGTGAAACTAAAGATTGAAGGGGAAGGAAAATCTTGGTTGTAAGTATTTGGAGTTATTGGCTTTGAAAAATTGTAAACTGCGAAGTGTCAAAGACAACTGCCATGGTAAGAAGCGTGGACTGTATATTATACTAAATTAATACCTGCTGTGTGCCAAAAAGGTGCTTTTTAGGCTTTAATTGCAGTAATTACTGATACAGTACGCTTTCTACTAAGAAGTAAAACACATTCTCTATCTGTGAACAGTAGGCACTGTTCAGAGTATGCTTTTCAGCACTTTGCTTTTCAAGTTATGCAACAAGCCAGTGTTTGCAGGAATGTCACTATATAGCTTATACATTCACAAACAAAGATGTTATGTATCTAGAATCAGAAATTGCTCCAAACACATCTGCCTTGCTGTTTCCTTAGAACTCCTGCCTTAGTATGAATAATAGGATTTTATCCTTACTAGTCACATGGCTTATTAAGTACATTCAGTACGTTCTAGCTGGTGTTGGACTTGCCAGCAAGAGGGTGTCTTCCAAAGGTGTTTGCCTCTTCAGGGCTCCTTCATGAGCAGAGCTTGCTGTTATTGGCATCTGTTTCACCTAAGGTATAAGGCTAATCTGTTTGGATTACGTGCAAAGAAGATTTTCATAGTGTATAATAAGGAGAAAAAGAAAAAAAAAAGGGGGGGGGGGAGGAGGGGAGAATAACTGATTATCCATAAAGGAAAAGTACTGAAGGAGTAACAGCTGATGCAAAATTAAAAATAACAATAATAATAAAAAAAAGCTAATCCTGGGAAGGATGAAAATGAGAAAATGCAAAAAGCAAGTTTTCAGAAGAAAAAATAGGAAAACAAAGTAGAGATATGGCAAGGTCTTTGGGTTGTTTTTTCTTTTTTTTCTGGAAAGCATTCCCCTGTCATGTGTACTTTAACTGCAGAGAGAAGCTGGCAATAAAGGCTCAGATAGATCACCAGAAGCTGAATATTTATGACTGGCAGACAGAATAAAAGGTTTATTGCTCTTGAGAAGACATAATGCTAAAAAGTTGTACTCTATATTTGCAAACTCCAGCAGAAGAGCAGCATCTCAAAGAGGGGCTAAAGGACAATTGTAAAAGCAACTCCTTGTAGCAGTGTGCAGTAATCTGAAATGACTGAGGAGTTTAATCTGCTGAATATTTATTTTTCATGTTAATATTTAGCAACTGTATTTTAGGAAAGGGGGGCATTGGGCAGCGAGCAAGGAGGAGGGCTAGGATAGCATGGCAGTAATGCTGAGGTTGAAGCTGTGGGACAATAACTTGCACAGCTAAAGGGCTCATCCATAAACTGTAATTTCTGTGGGCAAAGTTCCCACAGAAAATGAGTGCATGCATAAGGCCCTGTGCTGTTCCTCAGTACTTTTGTAAGTTTTTTATATAAGCATTCAGTGATGGGAGTTCTGTGAAGTAGCTTAGCTGTCAAAACAGATTGGTTACAGATTTTGGTAGCTAAAAATCTTCAGTTACTTGCTTAATTGAACTGCTCCTACTGTGAGCTTTTCTGCCCAGAGTGGGCATAGGGGCCCGTTCCCACCAAGGGAGTTCTCGTGCCTGTGTTACTGTGCTCCCTCAGTGTGCTGTTCTTTGCCCAGCCAGGATTAATATTCCGATGGAGCAGGAAAAGAGCAATGTTTGAGCAGAATACTGATCTCAAGAAGAAATGCTTGAAGCTGATTTCTATTTACCACCAAAGAAGGGACTCTAGAAGGAAAGACAGTATTGACAGGCTCACTCTGGAGAAGGAACAAGCATCTGCATAGTCTTCAATCAAGGTTGGTACTGTTAGTTCCTAGAGATCGTGTCTTCATGGAATGCTATCTGAGGCATGATGGATGTATTTAGGACAGGTATCTCCCCTTAGCAATACCTATCAAAGAAAGAACTACTCTGAGAGTTGCAAGGCCTAGCCCAAGAAGAATCAAGTCAGTAAAACAAGCAGCTCTTAGATGCTTCTCTTTTCTGTTTTGTCTTGTAATGCTTGACGTTTTCAAGGGATAACAGGCTAAACCTGAACACCCTGGTGTCTGCACTGAGGGTCTGCACCCCGGCTGCTGAATGGGAGCAGCAGGCAGGGGCTGGGCCTTGTTTGAGCTCATCTCCAAGTGGCATAGAGCAGAAGGGGGATGAGATGAGCACAAATACCAGAAGATACATAGCTGTGCACACTCAGCAGTCCAGTCTCATCCTCACAGTCAACAAAAACATCTTCTGCACCTCTAAATTGCTCAAGTTTTGGGGCTGAAGGCCACTGCTGGCTGCCCTGCCTTCATGTGCTGGACGAAGTCTCCCTGGTCTTGGATAAATTCAGTAACACTGCTCTGAAAACACTCAGCAGGAATTTGCTAGCAAAGTGGATTGTGCTCAGTTTTATCACCTGAATTTAAAGAGGATAAAGGAGTTGAAAAGGTTTGTGACAGCCCTTCCCTTACTGACAGTCTGACTCAGTGCATCTGATGTTGAACATGCAAGGAGGGTAGGAGGCTACTGGTATTCTTACTGATTTCTACCAAGATTTCCAATTCCTACCTTCTAACAAGGGTTGCTGAGGTGTCGTTGAGAGCTAAGGAAATGAATGCTATGCCATTTTGAAAGCACAGATCTCTGTATTCTTTCCAGTCCCACCTCTCAGTGATGATAGCCAAAGGTTCCCAGGCTTCCTTGTTCTCTTAAGAGGAAGGCAATGACTGAAATGCACTAGAGTTACTGTGTTTTTAATGCTTCTCCTAAAACCACTCAGGTGGGATTAGATCTCCGCTTGGAAGCACACATCAGGTCTTAATGACCCCTGGAATGTCACCTGCAAGAGGAATAGAGGGGCAGCACTGAACTCTGTTATCTGGTGACAGCAAGAGGGCTTGATGGAGTGGCATGGACCAGGTGGATGTTAGGGAAAGGTTCTTCACTGAGAGGTCTTAACAAATTAGCGTGGTGATCAATCACCAACTGCATGAAGTTTAACAAGAGCAGGAACATGTTCCTCTACCCAGGATGGGGTCAACCCTGGATAAATGCTGGGGGATGAGAGGATGGAGAGCAGCCCTGGCGGGAAGGGGTCTGGGGGTTCTGGTGGACAGCAAGTTGAATCTGATCCAGCAGTGTGCCCTGGCAGCCCAAAGGGCCAAGAAGACGTATATCATGAAATGAGGTTGCCTTTATCTCTAGGCTGAGACCACAGGCATTTTAGCAGCAGCGGAGATGTTGCTGACAGCGTTGTGGTTTTCTTACTTGGTGACGATGAACTGACAAGATATGGAGCTGCAGGGGCTGAGCACAACCAGCTGACTGAAGGCAATGTGTACTCCTTGAGGTGAGGGCAAGGGCCTGGCACCAAGTGCACTGGTACTGCAGACCTTGTGACAGCTCTTGACTAGCAGTCTAAAAGCTGTCCACTTGTAGGTGGTTATGCTATGCCAGGAAGGTTATAAGGCCCTGACACAAGTCCTCAATCTTTAGAGTATGGCGAACCTGCTGGTACAGGTGATGGCTTTAGGAACTTAGCCATCATCACTTGTTTAGAACATAGCTAAAGCAGCTTGACTCTGGAGATGTGTTCATGCACTAAGCATGGTGACTCCTATTTAAAGCTCTCCGCAGCCTTCTGCTTGTTCTTTTGCCCTTCTCTCATGAGTATCAACCTGTAACAGATCGATGAACAGGAAGAAGATTGACACAGAGGGTGGTTGAGTGCTGGCACAGCTGCCCAGGTGCTGCATATCTCCTCCTTGGAGATGTCCAGAAGCTGCCTGGCTGTGGCCCTGGGCACCATGCTCTGTCTGTTTCTGCTGGGGTTGGGCAGAGGGACACTGATGTCCCCTGCCATGCTGTGGTTCAGTGAGAGATTACCTCACTGGTACCTTCTATAGCAGACATCAGGGTTTGTATGATGCATAAAGTTAAGATGGTGTTAACATGTTGTTCTTTGGGCTTATGCCATATGCTTGGTGGCATGGATGTGGCGTGGAGGGGACTTCTGATGCCTTGCTGTGAACATGAATGAAGCTCACTCACAGACCTGAGACAACTGGCAGCAGAAGCTGCAGAGAAGCAATCATCTCCAAAAAAAAAACCTCAGACACATTCATGGATGTATTAAGACCTGCAAATAACATCAGATATTTCACTGCAACCTCATTTTCCTCTTTTCAGACACCTGTCAAAGTCTTGTTTTTCAGCCTTCACTGGCACTGCTGACACAGTGGTGTCAGTACAGAAAGGCTCACCAGCACTGAGGGGCTCTAAACAGCTATGCATGGCACAGTGCTTCAAATGTTGTTAACTGGCCTATGCTGGAGGAACAGTCTCAGTACGAAAAAAAAGCTTAGTGCATGCTGAGTTTGAAAATGACACATCTAGAGGAAATTGCACACACACAGGATTTGCCTTCGGGTAGAAGCAGATTATTTTGCATACAAATACAGCAGGGTGGAGACAGCATAGATAACTTTGCCTGTTGTTTCCTGGTGCACATATTATTTGAATCTCTGAACCTTAAGTCCAAAGTCACAATATTGGAAATATTGCCACTAACTTTCAATGAGGAAAGAAATACAGCTTTGTTTTGTTTGTGGAGCCTTTGTATCACAAATCAGTGTCTACAACCCAGGAAAGGAAAATGTTATCTTTCAGCAACATATCAGGCAATGCCTTTGCATGCGGTTATATACGTCACTTTTTTTTCTCTGCACTCTAAGCTGAAGTGGAGAGATCTAGTGTTTAAATCACATTATGACACTGAACTCTCTAGTACATTGTTTAATAATTCTACATGTTACAGTAAATACTTAGTTATCTGCCTTACTGCAGTAACTGCTGTTCGGTGTTTTAAGTTCGACAGTCCTCCAGCTCCCTCTACTGAAAATTATTTCTCTTGAAAATAACTGCATTTCAACATGCAGCATTCATTCTTAAGGTAGTCTGGTAAATTCATTTCCTGTGGGTTCTCTCCTGGTGAGATCTGCAGTAACGTGCTTCAATTCAAGTTCTGTGTTATTTCACAGTGGCAGTTTCTACTTTTAATTTGTTTTGCAGGATTCATTGTCTTCAAACAGAGATAGATACTGCCCAGACTCTTTTCAGCAATGCATGGCAGTAGGATGAGGGGAAATGGCCACAAACTGAAGCATAGGAAGTTCCACACAAATATGCATGGGAACTCCTTCACAGTGCAGGCATACATGCCATCACCCCTCCCAGCTTTTTTCTTCTTCTCTTCCTCACTGCTATCCTTTCACCATTCCCATTGCTTTCTTTTACCAATTTATTTCCAAGTTCAGCTGTGGATTCTGCAGTACTATCCTTCGATCTTCCTTGGTTGGCCTTTGGTATTCCCTGGGCCCAGTTGGTCACTGCTTGAATATGGAGACCATCGAGCTCTTCTCTGTGTGAGCTCTCTTCTGGAATTTTCCTGCTTGATTCTGTGAAGAACCTAGGGGTCCTTTTGGACAACAGATTGTCCATGAGACAACCCCCTTCTTGTGACCAAGAAGGCCGAAGGTATCCTAGGATGCATTAAAAAGAACATGACCAGAAGGCTGAGGGAGGTGATCCTCCTCTACTCTGCTCAGGTGAGGACACATTTAGGCTACTGTGCCCAGTTCTGGGCTCCCCGGTTCCAAAAAGACAGGGATCTCCTTGAAGGAGTCCAGCAGAGGGCCACAAAGATGATAAAGGGCCTGGAGCAACTCGCGTGTGTGGAAAGGCTAAGTAACCTGGGTCTGTACATCCTGGGAAAAAAGAAGACTGAAGGGGGATTTTGATAAATGTTTATAAATATCTAAAGGGAGGTAGGAGGCAAATGGATGAGGCCAGGCTCTTCTCAGTGGTGCGTACCCATATGACCAGGAGCAGTGGCGTAGAACATGAACATGAGAAGTTCCATACTAATATGAGGAAGAACTTCTTTATGGTAAGGCTGATGGAGCACAGAAACAGGCTGCCCAGAGAGGTGGTGGAGTCTCCTTCTAAGGAGATATTCAAGACTCATCTGGATATCTACCTGTGTGATATATTGTAGGGTGCCTATTTTAGCAGGGGTTTGGACTCAATGATCTCCTGCGGTCCCTTCAACCCCCACAATTCTGCGACTTCTGTATCACCAAGAAGTTGTTTGGCACCTGGACACAGCATTGAGCATGCAGTAGCTTTATGCTTGGGCATATTCAGGCCATACTGCTCAGGTCTGGATTCCTGACTCTGTGAATGCTTTCTGCCTAACTATTTGAACAATCTTCAAAATTGCTTTTATCAAGGGAAAATACTGATGCATCACAAATGAATGACAATAGTAATATGAAATTATTATTCATTATTTGAAATTCAGCTACATACTCTCAAAGGAAGCATTTAAATACTAAGCATCACTGATGAAGGGTCATACAGCACCATCACAGTAGAAATCCGCTGCCTTGCTCTTACTTTTCTAAAAGACTGTTAAAAAACACCGTGTTGCTGTGAGCAGTGAGCCTCTTGTACTTATTTCTACATTAAAAGGGATCTCCAAGGAAACAGAAGTACTGTGTGGCACTGCTAAGATGTTTGTTCCCTCTTTTAACCTTCCAACAGCCATCTTTATCGGAAGCCTCTAAAAAAGTAATGATTTCTTTAGCATGTACAGGTATGGACGATAGAAATGTCAATATTCATGCTCTACATATTTTCTCCTGTATAGCAGAGCAATGATATACGTGTAAAAGCAATTTTGCAGAAAATAGGATAGAATTATTTCAGTGCAAATGTTCCTAGCATTTATTGCTATGAGCTGGCTTGGTTACAATGGGATCCATAATCCAAACAACACTTGATTGAAGTGCATCCTAATGTTTGTAACTGGATTTCATCAGAAGCCATAAGCTGTAGAAAGGAAAATGCCTGTTTCTACAGCCAAAAGGGCTGTATGTTCTGTGTTGGCTGTGGTCATCTTTTAAATTCAGGAGTACTAAGATCCCCGGGGCCATCAGTGGAAAACGATGAGAGAGAACACGGCACTATCAAAAAGGTGACAGGAGAGGTACCAATTCCTCTGCCCTTGGAAGAGATGATACAGAATGGGGAATGATACAGAACAGAACAGTTCAAGGCAAATGCCAGGCCTCTGTGTGATTGTGTAGTCTGGAGCAGAGGAGGCTCAGGAGAGACCTTATCACTCTCTTCAGTGACCTGAAAGGAGGTTGTAGAGGTCAGCCTCTTCTCCCAGGTAATAATGGCAGGATGAGAGGGAATGGTCATGAGTTGCACCAGGGGGTGTTCGTGTGGCTATTAGGAACTATTTCTTCTCAGAAAGAGTGGTGAGGCACTGGAACAAGGAAGTGGTGGAGTCACCGTCCCTGGAGGTGTTCAAGAAACACGTGGCACTGAGGTACATGGTTCAGTTGGCAGTATTGGTGGTAGATGGACGATTGTTCTGGATGACCTTAGAGGTCTTTTCAACCTTAATGATTCTATGATCCTATGAGTCTGTGGTCTCAGGCTCCATCAGCAGCACACTGATTACTATATCCAAACCAGCTGCACTTGGGAGCCTTTGGCTCGTGGCCATTCCACTTGGACAACCTCATGGAGCATTTTGAAAGTCAGCCCCTGGAGTTCGGCAAAAGCACAGCAAATGCTGAGTTCTGGAGGGTTTTCTCATCTCAGAAGGACTAAGGGGCCACAGGGAAAAACCTGCTGCTCCACTCTGCCATTGTACATGCTTAACTGGAGCACATCTCAGCGCACATTTCACCAGAACTATGAACAGGCTGCCTTTTTTGTCTACTTTAATATACTCTGAACCAGATGAACCAGACTAATAGAAGCGTTAGGTTCATTTCCAGATGAGTCTTGAATAAGGAAAATTTGCATTTTCTAGTGAATACACAAGTTCATCTAAACAGCAAGGAGAAGACAGTCTATTGACATTATGTAAAGGAGGCATATCGGTTTAAAGGGTTCTGTTTGCCTAGAAGAGTGTGAAGGAGACTATTTAATTACCTGTCTGGGGTTGACAAAGATAAACACCCTGCTATTATTCTATGTATTTGCTTGTAACTCAATTAAGGATGTGTACTTAATTGTATCACCAATAAGAAGAAATGAACGTGGAGGTGTTTGAAAGCTGGAGGAAATGAGACGTCCCTCAAGAAACACGAAAGGTCAGGGAGTAGAGAAGGCAGGGAAGCATAAAATTATGGCATTGGTATTCAGCGAAGATCAGAAGTGAAGGGCTGTGTTATCTGAATTCCCAATTGTAAGGTTGAATTGAGGAGTTAACAGAAAAAGTGCGGACTTACAAAGCAGAGCGGCACTGCGCGGCAGCATGAGCTGAATCAAACACTTCTGGCTCCTCTGGCAGTGTGAAGGAGAGCTTATGTTCTCTGGATATTTCCACTACGCTGAATCTTCCCTGACACATCTATGATATATACTGTCCTCTGCATACAACACTTTTTTTGAATGATAGCAGGTAATGCATAGTGCTAAATGATTGGCCTATTTCATTTACTGCTTTCCCATATTAATCTTGCCATTGAAAACTACAAAAACAGCTAAGAAGATTAAGTTTTGTTTTTTTGTTTTGTTTTTAATTTAAAATAATTGCAGGGGGCTTTCTGATCATCTCCCCCCACATCCTTGTCAATGCACCAACCCTCCAGCAGCCTGCTGCAGCTGCACGCTGCTCTGCAGCCCTGGAGCAGGACAGGCAGCACTGCACCCACAGCTGTCTGATAGGGGCAGACTCTCAGAGGCCAGAAACCAGGTGACTTTATGCTTTCTTTAATCCCTTTCTGCAGAATGCATGTCCAGAGAATGGCAGTGAAGGGTCTGGAGCACAGGTGTGATGGGGAGCGGCTGAGGGAACTGGTATGGTTCAGTCTGGAGAAAAGGAGGCTCAGGGATGACCTTACTGCTCCCTACAGCTGCCTGAAGGGAGGCTGTGGTGAGGTAGGGGTTGCTGGGCCTCTGCTCCCAGGTAACAGCTATAGGATGAGAGGGAATGGTTTTAAGTTGTGCTGGAAGGAGAACCAGGTTGGATATTAGGAACAGTTTATTCTCGGGAAGAATGGTGAGGCAGTGGAACTGGGAACCTCCACAGGGAGGTGGTGGAGTCACTGTCCCTGGAGGTGTTCAGCAGAAGAGTGGATGTCGTACTGAGTGACATGGTCTAGAGAGCTCACGGACATGGGTTGACAACTGGACTAGATGATCTTATTGGCCTTTCCAACCTTCATGATTCTATGATTTTGTAATAAGTATTCTCATTGCAATTTGAGAGAGACAGAAGGCAGCCAGGGGACATCACTTGGCCACGTCTCAGTGGAGATGGCGCTTCTGGGACAATACAGTGTCAGAGATGTGGGGAGAAGGAGCGTCCCTGCTTTTTGTCTGTCATTACAATGTCTCCATTTAATCCTCCTTTTGACATACTTGACATTATAAACATGTTCTTTACATCCTCCAGAGACTTCCCTGACTGCGATTTATCATTGCAATGCTTTGATTAAATATAATTTTGAACTTTATATATTTTTTAAATTACCTCAGCTCTTTGAGAGGAAACTACTTTTTTATAAGTCAGTCTGACAGCTGATTGTTTTGAGTAGTTTTACAGCATCTGACACTGCTGACACCACTGTTCTTATTATAAATATCTGCCACATTAGTTTAAAGCTGTGATTAAAGCTGCTCTGCATTCTGCTGGCAAGGCAGCCGGACCCGCACAAATTACAATAATAACCACACATAGTCCTTCCTGCAAAGAGGGCTGTTTCTGAAGCTGTGTCCGACAAATGCTGCCTTTTAAGAATGAGTGCTCAGCTATAAGTGACGGTTTTTTGGATTTCTTTTAGAAAAGTAAGTTATTTATTTGCCTGGTATTTTAACTAAAGTACACTATCATCCTTAGGGAATAATTTTGTTTTTCAGCACCGGAGCAATTACTTTCAGCTACATCAAGTACTTGATGTTTAGAAGTCTGTATTGTTCCCTGGATTTGAGAAATGCTGTCTCTAAAGAACTACTGAACTAACTTCTCTGTGGTTCTCACCACCCTCAAAGCCTCAGAAGCACATCACCACTTATTACTCACCATTTTTATGAAAATGCATACCCAACTGGGAGATGGTTATACTCAATTGAAGTGGGAAATGAGCACAAATGAACATGACTCCATCATGTAGACACCAGGACCTTGTTTGGAAAAGCTGTCGTTGTACAGGACAATAACTGAAAAGGAACTCTCTGGACTTCTGGTCCAAGGGTCAAGCTACTGTGCATAAACTCAGCTTTTCAGCTTTTACCCAGCACTTACTGTTCTATATTGTGTTGTGCTCTGTTATTTTGGTCTGCTTGTGTTTCTTGGCTGTAGAAGGGCAACTATTTGAAGGCTGTAGAAGAGTTTATCCCTTCTGGTACTGCAGCAGGATGAGGACATTACCTCAGCCTGGACCAGGCCTCTCCTATACAAGCATATACATCAACATAATCAGGAATCTGAAGATCTCTTGGCCTCATAAGAAGGCAGCTTAAGGCAAAAGTCCTCTCCAGATGCAAGTGCCCATCCTCTGTTAAATGCTTGCCAACTCAGGCTGCTTACCATCCCCATATGGCCTTGAGCTTTCCTAAGAAAGTCTTTGTGCTCACATGACATGCCAGGGTATAACTTGGCTGCATGAAAACAGCCACACCAGACACAGCATTTCACATCTCACTGCCACCGGCAGACATAAGTTTGGATCAGTACAAGGCAGCAGCAGCACATTCTGCTTGCTGTTCTCTGTTATTGTCATAATGCCCTTCCTCTACAGCTGAGTCATGCCCTGGTGGAAAAGAACAAGCAGCAGCAGTGTGTTCAGGCTCCCACACATCATTTTGCCCAAGACCAAGTTTCTCTAACCTTCTGAGAAGAGTGAGATGCCACCAGCTCCCCTCTTGGTACTCTGGGCTGAGCAGGAGCCAAGAGACCTCAAGGAGCCATGCCATACATGACCACGGCAGCTGGACTGATCTCCAAGCAGGACTAATCCTTGACTCTGGAACAAAGGGATCAGGACTACAGAGCTGAAGGCAGAGCACCTCATTAAAAGGAGTGCTTGCACCTGCACTATTAGTTTATTACGGGCATACATCAGGTTCATATTGACTAACAGTCCACTAAGAGACAGTCTTAAAAGCCCATCTCATAAGAACAATACATGCATATAGCCAGATCAATCTATAATTCATACATTCACCAGAGGCATTTGAACGCTCAATTCTTGCCACTCTGAATAATTAATATTTTCTTTCTTTCTGCTGGAAGCAAAGAGTGTAGACAAATATCATCCACAAAATGGAATTGAGCAGGACCATGCTACTCCCGTATTCTCATGACAACATTTACCAAAACTAAACCAAAACAAAACAGAATGAGAAACAATGACAAAGCAAAAAAAAATAGTGATGCTCATCATCCAGATAATTCTTAGTTCTTTCATTTTTCAAACAAAACACATGACCACCATCTAGAGTCAACATGAGTGTCTTGCACTCTGTTGCAAATTAATTTGTTGCCATGTCTCCACATCCTTTAGCAGTACTGCAGATCAGTGTAAGCTCTGCAGGGTCTGGCTGTTCAGGTGTAGAGTCATAACCAGGTAGAAGAAACAATACTGCAGTCCTCAGCCTTAACTGCTGCTGCTGTTTTATCTGAGTCCTGTGCTCGTATGAAGTCTCAGTTGCCATTCTCCTGGTCTGTTCAGGTCACCCAGATTAGAAAGTATCGGAGAAAATATAAAAACAAACATTCTGAGCAAATTAAATCAACTGCATCTGAGTAGTTAGCCTGGCTGCCTTCTAAAGCCTTTGACTTTCATCTGCAGTCCAACATCTAAGTGTCATACACAAGGCCTGCATCAAATACCTGAGGCCAAGCATATCATGTGCATTATGCAGTACCTTTGCGATGATCTTTGGACAGGCTGTCAGCAGAATTACTGTCATAACCTCTCCTGAGATCTCTGAGAAACCTACTGTAAGCATTCTGGCCACTGGCTCTTTTCTGTGCGTGCCCAAGCTAATGACTAGGATCAGCTACACTGGAGTCTCCAGGGGAATTTGTGAACGTGTTTTGCAAGAACATCAAGCAATTAATTTGCTGGCTTATGTTCTAACATGAGGCCAAAATTAGCCCATGAGATCCTTCTGACCCCATTAACCGGAGGCTGAGGGCTGGGAGGTACCTGCGAGCTGCCCCCACGGTGTTGTTCCCACCATTAGGCAGTGGCCAGTCACTATGAGCATCTGTACTGCACACATACACTTAATCCAGCTTCTTCCCAGTGCCTCCTGTCCTTCAGCTGGGGCTGAGTGCACAGAGTGATCACCTCCCAGGAGGAGAGTGCTGTGCAGCAAATGAGCCTAATGGAGCTGAGCTGCCTGAAGGGAGGGCCCAGACATCTAGAGGGTTATTAGCAATCTAGGGGAATTAGCTCTGAGGTCTGGGGCAATTGCATTCTGACTAAATGCAGACTCATACCCAGAGGGAGAAGTTTACTCTATTTTGGAAGCCTAAACTGGGGCAGATGAAACTCAACCATTGGGTCTATATACAATGAATGATATTCGCAGTATATTTTGACCATTTCTTTCTTTGTCTTTCATTCCAGAACAGACATTTTTATTATTGTATGCATTTTCTTATCTTACTTTAAAACGTACTTTATGCAGAGAGTCAGTTGCTTGTGGTATGTTCTCACTGTCGAGCTGGCTTGATGGAACTGCTGTGAAGGCAGCCCCTAGCTCCAGGAGTACCAGGAGTACTTCTGGTGCCACACGAAGGTGCTGGTATCAACCTGGCATGCACCTCACCTGCCCTTAGGAAGAAAGCGGTGGAATTATATTCCCTTTAAAAATTAAAAATTGCTCAGGCTTTGATAGATTCTGTAAGTTCTTTAAAAACTGGTAAATAAGTCACTTGCTTATACTGCCTGTGATGTCTCAGGGCACTTGGACATTTGAAGGCAAAAGGGTCAGGATTTTGCTCCCTGTTTTGAGGCCACTATGTCATTTTAGCCTGTTAACTTTCACGACTTTGTTTCTGTTATTTAAAAACATAAGAAAAATAACATAACCCTGAAGGTGGGTGTTTTGACCTCATAAACAGGGGCCTGCATTACTCCTTGTGACTTCAGTAGTGGGTGGAGGGGAACTGTTTTCTTTGATTATTACGGGAGTTTATTACTTGAGTACAATTCACATCTGGCTAACGTATATTGCACTCCATAGCCACCACTTCTAAAGCATCCTTTAAATGTGTCAGGGTTCCCCTTCCCTAAGCTGTGTGCTCAGGGGTTTCTTTCCAGGCTTTCTGTCTCCCAATCGCTGTTCAGGCCAGTTCTCAAAACACAGACAGGTACCTCAGTGGAGGCTGCTGAACATACATATCTCCAGCTCTGGGCTGTGTTGTGTAAGAATAATCATTGAAATTAGTCAAGAAAGTGGAAAATGCATCTTTCCATTTTAGTTATTGTTTTCACCAAACACTGTGAAGGATATCTGCATGTTCTGTATGGCAAGCCTAAAATTCAGGCTAGGATAGTCTAAGAAGTTATTTCCCATGATGTCCCGATGCAAGACTTTGCATTCTCTCCTTGGAAATCTCTCCTGGAAGCACCATGAGGCTGTGTCCCATGGCAGGCTGTGACCCCGATGCTCCCAAGGGCACTGAGGAATCAGTGATGCTCCTGCAGGATTTGGCTCTACTCTTCACAAAGCATCTCACATAATAGCTTTTAGAATGGATAACACCATTTTCTTTCTCTGTGGATGAACATACCGCATGACTCTAAATCTCTCTCTCCCAAGATATATCTGGTTCTACACAAGGACAGAGAGCTGATTTTGCTGCCACAATCACATTCTCATTCCCATTACAATGATAATTACGCCTTCACATATTGAAGCTTATGTCTCCCTAATTCCCAGCCTTCCTGGGGAAGTACCTCCCTCTCCCATAGCCCTCAGCAGTACCCTACAATCCAATTTAACCTCTGCATGTACCTGTGCACCAACAGAGCTGTTCTGAGGGGCTCTGCTCTCCATCTCCATGAGCTGTCACCTGGCAGATGGGGGTAGAGTTCCCAAGGGATGGAAATACGTGCTCAGCCATTACTCAGCACACACTTATAAAACAATGCCTTTATCCTAGTGTCTTGCTTTACTTATATATACATCTATATCTTTCTATTCTCTATTCTTTCAGTGTCATGGGTAAATTGCTCTCTGAACAAGGAAGTTATGAATGAATCTTCAAGACTGCACTACCAACTTTTTTTTTGTCATTGAAAACTGACAACTTTACCCTTCAAAAAAATTCCCTGGGTTTTAACAGAAGGTCTGAACTTGTTTCAAAGCCTGACATGCCTCAGTATTGGCACTGGACGAGCTCTTGTGTGTTTAAAGCACTTAACATTCCCCTTTATCACCTATGATATTTGGATAGTACTCACTACTTTACCTTTCTTTATTAGTTTTTTATGCTTCCTTAATATTTTTTTTTCTCTGATTACATGTGGTCTGGTTCCTGCTTTTGGCTGTGTTGTGCAGTAAGCCAATTATACTCCTTAACCACAAACTCCCTCTTTCATCCCCCTACTTGTTCAGTTGTTGCACGTAACCTTTGAGTGCACGTTAATTGTTCCTGAACCCTTTAAGTGCTTACCTTGCCTCTGCTGAGCTGTCAGGTGCTGGTGAGGTCAGGAAGGGAAGGCTAAGAGCTGGGCAGCTTGTGCTGCCAGGGTGCCTGAGCAGCTGTGTCTGTGTGCTCTCCCCACAGCACTGAGGAAGAGCAGGTGGAGATTTATCCTCATCATTAAGAGAAAACAGAGACCTTTATTCTTCAGGTGGTCTTCTCAGACCTATTGCAAGACTAAATAGAAAAGTGCTGTCTGTAGGTCAGAAGTTAATCTTTGCTCACTCAAACAAGGTCTCCCACTGAGTCTGAAGGAAAGTATGGTCTAATTAAATGATTCCCTTTGCATGTGTCTTTCTTGCCACTCATGGGGTGCAAACATCCCAACACTTACTGATGATACATAGTTGAACACTTCCTATTCCAATTTCTCATGAGACCATGAGGGTTCTACTCTGAGAAGTTTCAATTTATTCCTGTAGCTCAAAGAATGTTCTCTTCAAAAGTTGTTCTTTTGCATTCCTGAAATTTGGAGATCTGATTTGTTCATAACCTAAATGAATATCAGGAAGAAACTCCTGGGACTGCCCAACATCAACTTTCCCCTTCATACCATTTTTCCACACCAGCGATTGTGATTCTGAGATGTTTCCATTGTTTTGCTAAGGGTGCGGAGTCTTCAGCCAAGATCAAGCTCCCAGAAACTCCTCTCTCCAGGCTTTCAAATTTGAAAAAAACAGGAGACATAGGAGCTGTGGTGCAAACTGGGGATGTGCAGCTCTACCTCTGGTTCATTAGTGCTTAGGCATTGCAAGGTTTTGTGTCCAGAACTGACAGGAGGGCCCGTGGCCAAAACCAGCTCCAGGCTGGTAGCTGGAAACCTGGGGCTCTGGTGTGAGTTCACACCTCTGCATACAGATGCAGCCAGCTGGGTGATGGGTCACATTACAGGGCTTCATCCTCTGCAGATGGAATTTTAAATGCAAGGAGAATCTGTAGTGCTTCAGCTGGAAGCTACTGCCTCCAGGGGAAATAGAATCAAACCCTCTGACTAAAATTTCCACAGATTTACCTTAAAGCCCTTTAACCTATTCACCATAAATTCTCTTTTTTCTTGATACCAAACAATGCATCATCAAAATGTCTTTATCTTATTATTTTGCTAGTGCAAGCTTCTCGGATGCTTTGCTGCTGTGTGGTACAAAATACAGCTTTGAATAGGCATTTACGCTTATATGAATTTCAGATCCTTGATTTCCATCTTTATCTGGGAAGCACAGAGATTTGTGTCATTTAAGGCATGTAGCATATGGTGGGTATTTGATACGTGAGAAGAAAAAGAAGCTGAGGCACATAGGTATTTGTTTATTTCTGTAATATCTCCAGGAGGAAACTTTAAGCTTAGCTGCTTTATGTACGGATACCTACTGTGCCGATAGAGCAAAGAGCCCATTAGCAGTTAATTAACAAACACACACAATGAAGTTAATGATAGGGGGAATCTCAGTGCACAAATAGAAGGAGGGACAGGATTCAGCCATAATAAGGTTGTGTGGTGTATCTGCTGATTTCAGGAAGAGCTGTTTCATTTTGCATCAAGTTTAAGTCTTCACCAGACTCAGTTTACAAGCCATACTGAGAATATACCCACATTAAGAAGGTCATGAAATAAAGCAATAGTTATAGAAGAGCACACTACTAAAAAACAAAACAAACAAACAAAAAAAAGCAATAAATATTGATTAATGATGGAAAATAGAATGTAGGAGTCATTCACAGCCAAGGCTGAAGTGCTGATGGCAGTAGCTGTGTGGGGTGGGTGAAGAGATGCCCACGGCCTGGCAGCTGTGGTTGTGCTGTGGCTAGCTCTGCCTTGGGCACCCAGAAACCCTGTTTAAAATGAGCCAATGAGCTGTGACTGCAGCACATTGACATAAAATCCAGCTCTCGCCTACTGCAGATCCCAGGATGGCTCTGGTGGATGGGCCCCTTTTCAGGGTTGCTCCCTGAGAAGTAACAGAGAGGCAGAAAACTTCCGCTTCAGAAGCAAAGTTTTGGCAAAAGGAGATCTTCAGAGGATGCCCAAATGTGGACAGTCCCCCTGTGCTGTGCTCCAGGAAGGGAGAAATTTAATAGGTTGCCAGACACAATTAAATACATACAGTATTTATCCTTCTTAATTAGACTGAAGAAAACCCATCACCAACCACCCTCAGTGCTTGATACTGAAAGGAAATTATTTTGAGTTGTCTTTGAAAATAACTTTATGCAACTTGCTGAAACCCTCACATCTTTAGTAGGACTAGAGATGAAGCTGTTAAATAATAAGACTATAAAAGATACTCTGTAATTATGTTGCTCATAACTTTAGTTGGCTTTGGCTTTTGTCAGATAGTTTCTCATCAGAGAAACTTACTTAACCAAATGCCAGCAGCGATGACAACTGGCAGCTCTAATTACACTTGACAAAGTACAAGACAGCATTTTCCCATCCTACCAGATGCTTCCACTACCGTGGGCTCCCTCATCTATGAATCTCTGCCCCTGGTAGAACTTGGTAAGACGTGTACCTGTCATTTGGGACATCACAAATATGTGGCAAGATGTGCAAAGTGGAACAACTCGCAGCAGAAGCACCCAAGTAAACAGCCCCTTTCTGTCACAGAAGACTTCCTTCAAAGGAGAGAGCTGTGCGGGCGGGTACATGTCGCTCAGGTGCTGCGCCGGGCTCTGTGCGGGGCAGGGCCTGGAGGCAGTGGGAAGGTATTGCTGCACTGCTGTCCAACCGCCCTAGTGCTGAAGTGCTCCCAGTCCTGTGCACGAGCACGCTGTCCCGGTGGGCCCGTGGGTTGATGCTTCATTAGGCAGCTGAGGCATGCATGGGAAGCTGATGGCTGCCGTTGTGTGAAACTGTAAGTTATGTCAGCACAGTGCTTCCTATTCCAGATAAATCACAACGTGACAATTTGTCAGCGTGCGCCATCGTATTTTCTCATTTTTTATTGGTGTAGAAATGTTAGTGTTAATATCACTCTACTTTGCCTCCAGTGTATTGAACGAACTGGCCTGATTTTTGTTGCAGGGCACAAGGAAGGCAGAGCAATGAAAGTGTTCCATGGGTGAAAGATCTTGAAACCATATCTGTGTTGCAGAACTAGAGCATAGAAACAAGACATGGCCATACACTGATACGGAGGTCACTAAGGAGGTACTAGTAGACTAAAATATCACATTACTGAAAACAAATAAATAAATAGCAAAACCTCACTAGTTGAATGGTTCATCTGCAATTTTAACATACAGCAGTATGAAATATTTTCCAACTGCTATCTCCTATGAGTGCTTCCTAATGGATTCTGGGAAGCAGAGATGCATACAGATCTTTGTAGCAAGTTTACCAAGTTCTTGTGTTTTTGTGTATTCACAATGCAAAAAATTGAAATTAAGAGCATTGTGGGTTGTTACTTGTTCCACTTTATCTGGAACAAGGACTGAGAAAGTCTGGAAAAGCATCTCAGAGATTTCCCATTGTCTGGAGAAGCAACATCAGTGCCTCTTATTTACATTCTGCAGTGAAAAATCGGGAAGTTCCTCCTAAGTTTTGTTCCCGTGGTTATGAGAACTAGGTAAGTCCATAAGCTTTTTACAAAGAAATAAACAAACAACGTGGAAACAAAATTAAAACAACCCACGAAGAAATTTTTGGAGGAATTTTGATAGTCTAGAAGATATATTTTCCATCCCATTTCAAGAGCCAAAAACATTCATGATTGCTAGTCCAGACATTTTGAGCCTAGAAGGAGCTGTAACATTTGAAAAACAGGTTTTATATTTGCTTAAAATAATTCATACTTTAATGATCGGATATCTCTAAGCTTTCTAGACTTGGGAGACTGGAAATGTTTCCTTTCCGTAAAGATTTCAATTTCTAGTCATATCCAATAAAGTATATATGGGGCATTGCCACTCTGACATTTCTAGACTTACAAAATTTGTCACTGTACAAGCGCAGATTTTTACCTTTCCAATAGCTCACACAGGTGTCATTCTGGGAGAAACTCCATGTCTGAAATGGAAAAGAAGAAATACTAGCTACAGGGAGCTGTTGCCATTTGGAGGCTGTTGAGATAAATCCTAGGTGATGGGGTTTGAGAAGCAGATGAAGTGGTCAAAGGTGTATGATAAATTCAGATACAACATATCACTATAACTGAACGCCCCATCTCTGAATGCACCACTCTGTGCCATCAGTCAAAGGTTTCTGTGTGAGATCTGTTGATCAGTGCTCAAGGAACTGGGAGAGAGAGTATGCTAAAAACTTTGGGACTGGCTCCCATGCTGATACAACTTGGCTGTTCTGAGAGGGAGAAGGATGGGGCAGGTAGCTCTTTCAAGTTGGTCAGGTCTTCCACATGGGCAAAGGTTAAGGAAGAAGTTAACAGTAGACAGATGGCTCTAAAGTAGCCAAGCAGGTGACCGTGGGGCATCTTAAACTTGATGAACCTCCTTCACAGCTGTCCCATGAGCTTCTGCTTGGGTTGTGAGTGCATATATGGAGAGGAGCTCCTGTGATCAACAACTGCTCATTAACCACTACTGCAGTGCTTGGAGAGTTTCAGTCAACTTCACAGCCCCTGCTCCAAGTCACACTCAAGAGAAATCTGTTGCTTTGTTGCTTATTTCTTTACCCTGCTACTATGTGCTTCCACTGTGAAGGGGAGGGGAATAGCCCATTTGGGCTTTCTTACTGGTTGTCTGATGCAGTTTGATGATGACAGTCAGAGAGGAATGGAAGAGGGTTGTTTATTTTTTTCTTAAGTTTATATTTTGAGTAATAAATACAACACAGGTTCTTAACACTGGGTATTTAGATCACTAAGTTTTTGCTATATAAAATAAGTCAGCATGTACAATGAGAGTATATAGCACTGAGCAGGCATTTCTCCTGACTTTTGCACATGGAAGTACAGCCAAGCTCTTAGTGCTTTACTTTTTCATACGTAAGCATACTGCTCTTAATGATAATGTACTCCCTAATTTGTTCTCCCACTAGTTTACATTTTCTATAGCTAGTTTTTTGAACACATAATAGCACTGTAGAGCTTAGGCAATTATTTCCAATGTCTGGGCATATTTATCAAGGGGAGTCAAGTATTGATCATCTGTAGAGAAATTCTCAGCATTTTTTTCATATTTTCTGGCTGGCTGAAGAGAGGTGAGGTTCATTTTTGTAAGTGAATTGAAAATTGGTTTTGTATTTCTGCTTTTAAACAAAACTCACCAGGTCTCACTTTTGCCAGTTCACATAAAATAGTCACGTTGTTTGCATTCCTCAACTGTTACCATCATTATTGTCTGTTCTGTTTCAAATACGGCACTTCACACTTTTCTCACGTTTAGATCCAAAGAGTTACAGTAAAATGAAATAACTATGCTGTGTGACAATGATTATTCTAAGGTTTTAAGACTAACTACTTTTTGTTGTTGTTGTTGTTAATTTCCTTTTAAGCTGTATGTCAGTGAACTTAGCCTGACCAAATTTCTATCACCTCAGCGCTTCTTACCCGGAGTACCTGCTGCTTTCAGGGATGGAAATTTACTTCTCAGTACAATTTATCAAGTCCAGCATCATAGCTACACTAACTACCAGTGGTGACCTCTCTCTTAAGGTATTCAACCTTCTCTCCTGAGGTCCTTATTGCCAGAGCATTTCAAGTGAGCATGAAATCACTGCAGACTCATGGCAGTCCAATACAGTAAATGGGTATTTCTATCCCTGTTTTACAGATCAAAGAGCACAAAACTAGACAGAAGTAAGAAATTAAAACAAAAAATTCTTATGGTTAAACCTATGGGGAAGCTGTGAATCTATTGGTGTCCCTACTTTGTCGCTTAATGATAGACTGATCACTTCTATCTATTTCAAAGATTTCTTTGTATTACTAGTACTGCTGCCAATAGCACTGTTTCAACAGATGCACTTCTTAACTTTCTGTGGACTCCAAAGTGATCTGCCTCCAAACCTTTTGCTTTCTGTTCTTTACACCATAATGGTAATAACTTTTGGAGGTAGAAGTACTATCTAAGAAATAGGTATAACCCAATCCATCTAGCATACACAATGGCAAGCTTTCATTTCTGTAACCTTCATTCCATGTGATATTTCCCTATATGTTTCCACTGAAGAAACTTCCAGGTAGTGGACTATTTGAAGGAGTGAAATATAAGAAATATTAACAGAGAGAATTCACAGAAAACTTCAGTTTCGCATGTTTTTACTGATTTCCCAGGATTCATTTTGTTGGTTTGTGTATACGTATCCACCTACAGTCATTTTAATGAGTGAAGAAGCTATAAGAGGAAACAAGAAGTCACAGTGTAGTTCCTCACAGATGGGAGACGTCCATCAGCCAACAGAGCAACTGTTGAAATGGTTGGAAACAAATCCTACCTGTGATCCGATTGCAGATAGGCAAAGATATAGATACTGCCCTCCTTGGCACTACACAGCCTTGAGTGAGATGCACAGGCTCCCCTTACACACAGAATTTCCCATATTCCACTATGTTGCCCTGTGCATGTGAAAAAGAGTCATCATCTTTGGTCAGTAATCATTTAGCTATTCATATAAAGTAGAGCAGACTCCATAGCAGCATAATGGCACTGGAGCCAGTGGCAGCCTTAGGATTAAAGCATTTTGAGGAGAAGTTTGGGAAGGATTTTGAAAGGTTTGCCATCATCTAAATGAAGTCAGACAGGAAACCTGTCACCCATATGACTGAGATACTCACTCACCTGATGAGTGCTACAGATGTCAGAGCTGTAGGGACCACATAAACTAAAAGCTAGAAACACACGTGAGCCACTTTTGTATTCTCTTCCTATTAGGTTATCACGTGATCTGTCCAGTCTGCTTTTAAATCATTTCAGAGATGTGACATCTAGCACTTTTCTTGGAAAGCTATTTCACAGTCTATTAGACCTCTTGTTAAAATTTTGTCTGGATAGTCAACTCAAATCTCCCTTTGCCCTGTTTCCTACCTTTATGTGCAATTATACTCCTTAGAAGCACTCTAAACAATCTCCCCAATGCCTCATGGTTTATATTGTTCAAGACATGTAAACATTTATAGCATTTTTGGTCACTGTATAGGGCATCTTAAAATACTTAGCTGCTACATTCTCCATAAATCATTCACTATAGCATTTATGTTAGGCATTTTGTTCTCCTCAAAGTTCCTTCTAATTTCTCAAAAACTTTCTTGGTAGGATGATGTCCGGGCCTGCATGCAAGCTGTGATTTGTACAACAAAGACTTCATGTTCATAATGTTTCTAGGCTGCACATAGTTTTAAAATCCGCTCAGTGCCCTAATTTCACCAGTAACTGTATCCTTTTTTTCTAACCTCATACAGAAGGAGAAGTAAGCAGCTTTTCAGTTTAATTAGTCTGATTTCTGACAGCTTGAATGTGCAGCACTGCAAAGAACTGCAAGGTTAAAAGATTTTCCTGGGTTCCACAGAACCAGAAAGAAAGATAAACATGTTTTGCTTATAAAACAGCAAAAATACTTTGTAGGATATTAAAATATTTTCCTCCACTTGTTTTCTTAGAGCACAGTACCGCTCATTTCACAGTGTAAAATAGGAACATGGGTTTGTCATTCTAACTCCTAAAATAAACCCCACATAAATGTATTCATAGTACCATCCAGATATTTTTCATGACAGCGTGACAATCAGATGTCGCATGCAGAATGCTGTCTGCTGATATTCAGAACATTCGGTGTCACTGCATGGTAGAAGCTCTTCCTGCATAACATGATGCATAGAGAGTATATAGATGCTTCTTGTTATAATGTTTTCGCAGAAAATTCTATCTGGGAATCCATAACTGATGCATTTTGTTTGAAGAAAAAGAAATTATGCTTACATGAGGTGATAAGAACCACTGATTGTAATTGCTTAACAGAAGTGTGAAAAACTGCATGGAAAAAAAAAAAAAGCAATCTAGTTCCAAATCTGAATTTTGGAAATGAACATAATTGAGCAAAAAATGAGCGACACCAATCCTCTGCGGACCTCAGGATGATTTGTGGCAGGGTCAAAATGAAAATAGCCCGGTTTGATGATGTATAGTTATTAATAATGATGATGATTAATGCAATAATAGTAACGATGATAATAAAACAAAATTGTTCAGAAGCACAAGGCAAGACTTGGGCTTCATTGTGCAAAACAAATAGAAAATGACTCACACGTACCTATCACCTGGACTCTCCAATTTCTAACAGAAAGAATAGCTTCTTTTTATCTTTGGATGAGCAGCGTTTTTGAAGCGTTCTGTGCACGGCTGGCATTTATATCCATCTTCTCCTCTTGTTCAGTACAGTAAAATAAAAAAATAAGAACAACTATGTGAGGGAAAAGTATATGAAGCCATGGATGATTTATTTTATGAAAAGCATAGTATGACCGAAGTTTTGAAAGACATCTCTTTGTTACCTCTTTCTACTTGAGGATATTCCCACCTCTACCCTTACCAGCAGCATTTTAGTCTCCTCAATATTCGTTTCCCAGAGTCTGGTTTCCATCTTGTTGAGCGGCTGCTGCTGATTGACGTGCCAAAATCTAAAACCACTGTCTGCCAATTCCAGCTCACTTAGAGCTGCTGATCTGTATTAATGCAGTAACCTTCACCCAAGTTCTTCTACATGCAAATAAAGCAGGTCACAGAGGAAGGCTTGCCAGTCCCAAAGACTGAAATCTTCTTCAGCAGTTCAATATATAAGCCATGTGTTACACAGTGGGAGCTGGCTGTGGACTGCCTGGCTATACATGTGACTTCTGTGAGAAAATGAACAATATGATTTCAATCTCAAGAGAGGGTCCAATTAAACCAGAGGAGATTTTCATCTCCATTTTGATTCTTTTTTGTGCACCTGACTGAACAAGAACCACTAAATTGAGAGTGGTAAGGTGTGAGGTAAGGATGAGTTTAAAAAAGAAAAGGATAATTTGTTTTCTTTTAAGCATCTTAAAATAAGTTATATTTTTTATTTTTTATGTTTTTGGAGAGAAGAAATACTGACAAAGAACCATATCTCACAAGTATGAGAAGATGCTCATGGAGGCTGCATCTTCAAGATACATTAAAAAACAGGCCTGCCTATGCCATTTCCCTTTCCATGACTATCATGCATGGGTCATATCTGCTTACAAACTACCAGAACCTCTACTTGAGAAGAACATCTGAATCATAGAACGATTAAGGTTGGAAAGGACTACTGAGAACTTCTAGTCCAACCATCAACCCATCACCACCATGCTCACTAAACACATTCCTCAGTGCTACACCCACATATTCTTGAACACATCCAGACCTGTGGTTACACCACACCCCTGGGCAGCCTGTGCTCACCACTCTCGTTGTGAAGAAATTTTTCCTAATGTCCAACCTGAGCATCCTCTGGTGCAACTTAAGGCCAATGAATGGGCCAGTACACGACTCTTCTGCAGGAGATCTACCTGGTTGTGTTTTTCCTGATGTTTATTTTGATACTTCTGAATGCTGAAAGAAATTTGTTAGTGAGAATCACCCTTGATTCATATCATGCATAGAACATTGCAGAAAACTCTTTGTGTAGTGCTGTATGCAACTCCACTGTTTTTCTAAAGTAATGAACCACAGGGCTGGATTTTGTTGAAATCTGCTTTTACTCTATACAGGAGTGGCTCATTTAAATGAGATAAAGATTCAACCATGTCTATGGATGGAAGATATTGAATTGTGTGGGGTCTTTTTTTTTTTTTTTTCCCATAGAAATTCTTTACATCATATTTGAGTAAATTTACTTTGGCAAAATTCCCATTTCCCTGTGCATTCTGTACACTTTCAATTTATTAAACCTGATGTGACTGTTCAGACAATATATTTCAGTAACTGTTTTGTTCTATATCAGGCCTATATCTTACTCAGCAGTGTAAAATCCAAAGCCTTCCCACAGTGCATGAAGTGATTTGATTGCTTTCTCTGGCATGTTTGCTCTTTTTTTCTCCAGCGAAATATATCTGCAGTGCTCCTGCACACATAGCACATGCGTGCCTGTGGAGGCCCTGGGATGATCAGGAATGTTCCTTCCGCATATACTGGGATTGAGAGACCTCCTGTCAGCGTCTAGACTCTGGTTTTAGTTCCACACCTCTCAAGGGTCCCAAATTTCACTGCATTTTTAGCAGTAGCTACCATCTCACAGAAATGTATTTGTAACAGATTTATATGCTGCATGAATCAGAACCACTGTCGTGGTCATCAGTAATCAACACCAACACCTAAAGTTCATATACTCAGAATAGAATAAAGTAACCTATTCTGAAAAGCTAGTGAGAGTTTGGCCCCTTGAATTTAGTGTACGATTGGGAAAAGCTCACTATTGCCTTCCTTACCTTAAAGCTGAGGGAATCGTGAATCTGTCAATGAAAACTAAAATGAAACCGTTCTGATGTAAAGTTTTCTAATATGCAGTTTGCATTCTTTCTGACACTGCTTACATATTAATTTTTACCATAGAAAAATTAGGCACCAGAGAAAAGAATCATGATTCACACAGATGGACACTTAGAAAATAATAAGCATTAATTCAGGAAATGAATTAACCTGTAATTCATCATGTATGCTCAATTACAGCTAGTTAAGAAGACTATATTCTCAGTTCCCTCCTTTTATTTTCTTAGTTTTCATTAAAATCACTCTCGTTCCCCTTCAAAACCTTCAGGTTCTGTTTGGCAGAGAGGATGCTTTATTTACATAGCCCAGGATGGCAGGAGCCCTGCAATTAGATGTTGGTGTGCCTCTGTACTTAGTCTGAATACCTGACTGTGTATCCTCCACTTCTTAGATGTGCCCTTTCTGTGGATATGGAGACCTCACACAAAAAACCCAAAACATTTCCTAGTTTTGTTTTCTCTCTTACTTTGGTGTAAGTTTTGGGTTAAATCTGGCTACCAGTCATGACTGGTTCTCAGGAAAATCCTGTTAACAAGTTCAGAGTTTGGTACTGTCATGAGTCCAAGGAACGGATAAACTTGGGAGCAAGTTGGCCACCTGCACAATGATTTCCTCCAAAAAAGGCCTCTTTCTGGTATTTTGTTGAGGAGATTTGCTGGTAGAAGTCTTCCTCTAACAGATGTGCCCAGGAATGTTGTGTTGTAGCTGTGTGATGGGGTGTGCAGCTCCCATCAGTGTGCACAATGCTGACTACTTCAGAGCTGACACTGTGCCCATTGCTGCCCATGGAAGTTCAGAGTTATTAGCAAGGGGGAAGGCTCAGCCCTCATCAAACACATCATATATTCCAAATCCAGTCAGCATGCAGAGTTGCTGGGGGAAGTCATCATCAGTGGGTGGTTTACTCTTTAGTGGAAGTGACCAAGGAAGAGGAAGCACAGGCACCTCTCTCACAGTAGCTCTCATCTCAGAGCAGCTGATGCAGAGTCGACGTCAGCTCTAAAAGTCAGTCCTTCCAGAGCCACAGTTGCTCAGAGAGAGAGAGATGCAAAAATGCTTGACAGATAATGTTGTCACTGCTAATGAGCAGGGCTGCTCTGAGCTGGGAGGGCAAAGTGTTGAAGCCAACAGCCATCAGGAAGTCACAGAGGTGGGGACAGAGCTGCAGAGCCCAGACTGTGCTCTGCCACCAGCATTCCAGCTCCGCATCACCAGCAAGCAACCTCTGAGGTACAGCAGGGCAGCTGCTTGGCTGTCCATTCTGAGGAAGGACTTTGCATACAAAATGACAAATCACTCTTACTTGTCCAACTGCCTTTGACTTTACTCAGAGAGCATTGCCAAAGTGTGGGCAGAGTGCAGTGCGGTGAATGTTGACAGATCTGAGGCCCCTGGGGCTTGTTTTGAGCACAGCATCTCCCACCGCTGCTGTCTTCATGCTATTTTGTCCCTGCTAAGCACTAATCTGCCGTGTGCCAGGGGTATGTTTAACAGCAGCATTCCATGGCTCTGGTTATACTCTGCCCTGGAGGGTAACTACTGTGATTTAGAAAACTGTAATTCCTACACTGGGTCTGACATGTGGCAAAGCAATAAAGCACTTCTCATTATTGTCATAAATGGGGCGGTCTCAAAGGTCCTGCACATTACCCAACATATGTCTTTAAGTGCACATAGACACAAACACCAGGAAAATAGCCTTCAGCTCAACCTGAGCCTTCTCCCCAGGACCACGATAATCCTGATTAGCTGATACTGTAGATAGACTTCACTTACTTGTCACACAAGCTCTGTCGCTTAATGAAATGAACAAATCCACTTCAAGCCTCAAAGGAGACTTTAACTTGCTGTTTCTTTAAATTAAGCCTGCACTGCCTCAAGCCTCTATTGAAGTGTCAGCAGGTATATTCCAAAAATGACATCTATAAAAATGACTCTCTCCCCCTCCTGCTATTCTCTGTTCACCCATGTAGAAGCTAATTTGGAAAAATAATGTTATCTACTAATAATGGTGAGCTAATCTCTATTCTGCTATCTGGCAATCTGCAGGACTGGCTTTAGCAGCCTTTGTGAAGTGATTACAACACAGTGATGTACCAAAACAAGGGGCAGAGCCACGCTTTGTCTGATCCGCTCTTTTACTCCAGGCTGCTCCTCAAAAGAAGTGATTTACGTAGGGGCACCATCCAGACTTACAGAAAAAAAAAAAAAAAAAAAAAAAAAGAATCAGCAATATCTTTTTCTTCGTCCAGTAAAAATGAATTGCAGTACGTGCAGCTACATCTCAGATTTGTCTTTATTTTGAGGTTTGTGTCCACTTTTCAATTGTTCTTTTCTTGGTGATGCCTTAATAAAAATTACAGTGAGTGTGAGCCCCAGGAAGCATTAGTGTGAGTGATTGCAGGAAGGAGGAAGGTGAGGTGTTTCTCCCACCGGTGTGTGGATGATGTACGTACATAATTTCCACAAATGCCTAAGAATTTGTCTTGCATGCCTGTTCCTCCTGCGAGGATGAGACACCGCCTGACACCCGCACGTCATGGATTGCGATAGCTGCAGTTTCATTTATAGAAGTTGGGAGCAAACAAAACTCAGCACGTTCACTTGAAGGCTCAAGCCAGACAAATTCTCAAGGAGGGCTTTCTACTGCCTGGTCTGATGCATGTGCCTAAGCAGTGCTGCTGTGCTAGGAAGCAGATCATCCTTCAGAGAGAACATTTGGGTTTGGAAAACATCTTTCCCTTTCCCTGGTTGGATCGGGTGACCAAGACACTTGCGGCTCTCGTCCTGTGCTGCTTCTTCTCAAGGTTTGCAATACTATTTTCCATGATATACTGTGAGAAATCATAGAATAACAGAATGGTTTGTTTTGGAAGGGACTTTAAAGACCATCTCTTTCCACGTACTTGCCATGTGTGGTGACATCACCACCAGATCAGTTTGCCCGGGAGCCAATCCAGCCCAGCAATGAACACTGTCAGGGATGGGACTTCCAGAGCTTCTCTGGACAGCCTACATCAGAGTCTCACCACTCCCATCATGAAGAATTTCTTCCTTATATCTAATCTCAGCCTAATCTCTTTCAGTTTAAAACCATTACCTGTCATCCTATCACTACATGCCCGTGTAAAAAGACTTTCTCCATCTTTCTTACATGACTCTACGCATTGGGAGCCTGCAGTGAGGTTTCCCTGGAGCTTCTTCTTCTCCAGACTCAACATTCCTGGTTCTCTCAAAATCTCCTGACTGGAGAGATGCTTTGATCCCTTCTTTATTTTGGTGGCCCTATGTTGGACTTCCTGCAGGAGCTCCATGTCTCTTTGCATTGGGGAGCCCAGAAATGAACACAGCACTCCACAAGTGGCCTCATCAGAGCTGAGCAGAGGGGAAGGATCACCTCCCTCAAACCTCTGCTGAAAGCAGATCAGGATACTACCAGTCATCTTTGTGGCAAGGGCACATTGCTGACTCACGTTCTCTCAACAGGAACCAAAAATCTTTGACAAGTCTGTAAAACTAGGTATAGGGGAAGTGGGTATATCTAGGTGTATCCCAATCTCCTCCCAGCCAGGAATGTGCCTGGTGATACCTCCCCAGCAGTACAGGTTGCTGCCCTGGTGGGTGGCAGTGTCAGCCACGGGGCACTCCTTGCACCAGGACCTTGGTTTCCTTCTGTGTGTTCTCCTGAGCCCAGCCACTCTGCTCTGTGCAGGTCCTGTCACAAACTGTAATTGGGATGAGAAATGCATTTTTTAAGTTGTCCTTTTTATTTTTTTTTTCTATCATGTAGAAAAAATACATATTTTCTCTAAATGAAATGGAAGCTCAGTGCATTTCATTTTGCTGGGAAAAAGAAAATCCTGGAAGAGTAAATGTAGGTGTGATTTTGGATATTTAGGAATTTTGTTCTGAGGTAGTTTGAGATTTTACTGAAGTGTTCTACAGCTGAAGTGCACACATTTTGGTTTTGAGCCTTTTTAGTTTCTGGTATATTCTATCATTATAATTTTGAAGGCAATCCGAAGACTTTTGGGTATGAGTTCTATTTATATGTTTCTTCTATTCATAAGAAAATTAATGATATATGCCAGACAGTATGAAGAGAACAATCATTTCAATGAGTACATTTTCTGAAGAAGTCTATGCTATACTACTCCTGCTTGACTCCTTAACACAGTTCTTAAGAGGGAAATTTATTCTGATTTGAAAAGACTGAAACATAGTACTGTAGGAAAGGTAAATCAATCTGTCTTTCAATTTACTTAATGCTATAAAACTCTACAGCTCTCCTCATTCCTGCTTTTTAAAACATCAGCTGGCAAGGAAAGTGAGGTATAAATGGCTGCTATTTAAGAAATGGTGGTGTTACTGAAGCTTCGGGGCTCCCAGGGGATGCTCAGTGTGGGGTAAGGCAGAGGATCGGGAGCAGCTGGGGTCTGCCTGGCCACCCTCCATCTCCCCAAAGGGAGCAGATCCTGGCTTGCAGCGCAGAGTCCTTCAGACACAGAGCAAAAAGTTGTTAGTACTGTGTGTGCAATCAGCATATTTCCCAGACACGAAAGAAATTTACTGACGACATTTTATGGTGCAATGTAAAATAAAAATTACTTTTTTTTCCCCCCTCAAGGATGGATACACTGCAATCTTCCTCTAATAGGAATGGAAGGCAGCTTGGATAAAGTTTATCAGAGTGTTGAAATGCTTGGTGAAACTGGATATGCAGAGGTTTAAAGAAATCTATTTTCGGGCATTTATGAGGATGATAGCTATCTGTGTATGAAAAAAAATGGTACAGTAGCAAAATACACTAATCTGAATGGACCCTGATTCCCTATATATATTGAGAATGTATCTAAGATTACTTGAATAATCCTTAAAAATAGCCTCAGTGTTGTGCTTAGAATAAATGGTGGGGTATTTCTTCACTGTATTCACCATATCCTGGATATGGATAAGAAAGATCATCTTGCTCCAGCTACTTTTTGTGACTGAAAATTTTATATTTACAACACATGTATAAACATATTTTTTAAATATTCTAAAATATTTTAAAATCAGCCAACACAGGGATCACGTCCTGTGACTGAATATTAAATGTTGTATCAATAGTAGTACTTTAATTGGTGTGTGTCCACTAAATACAGTACAGCACTGGGAGTATAGCACTGTGCTGTACTCATCCTCCTGTTACAGAATCACAGTATGGCTGGGGCTGGCAGGGCCCTCTTTGTCCCTCTGCCCAACCCCTGCCCCAGCAGGGACCCCCAGAGCAGAGTGCCCAGGGCCACGACCAGGCGGCTTCTGGACATCTCCAAGGTGGAGATCCTCAGCCTCCAGGCAGCTGTGCCCGTGCTCAGCCACCTGCACAGCACTGAAGTGCTGCCTGGTGTTCAGAGGGAACCTGTGTTCCAGTGGGTGCCCACATCCTCTTGTCCTGACAGTGGGCACCACTGCCTAGTACATGGCTCCATCTCCCTTACACTCTCCCTTCAGGTATATACTGGTGAGTTTCCCTTTGAGCCCCCTCTTTTCCAGGTGACCAGACTCAGTTCCCAGCCTGTCCTAACAGGACAGCTGCTCTGGTCACTTCATCTTCTCACTGTAGGTGTTTGTCTCCATTTTCTCAAGCTGAGCTGTGAGCCCAGAGCCTTCATCTCTGTGTGCATACTTATTTACAGCAGTACATCCTGCTGATATTAAGCCTTCTAATAATCTTCTTCTATTGATGATACTGTGTATTTTTTCCCATTTTCTTTATGTGGTCTTCATTTACAGTGGCCTTCATAGTCTGCAGTCATCATTTCTTGCACCTTCTTTATGGAGCCAGCTACTTCAGAAAGAATAGTGTTTATATTCAGCATATTTAAGGCACTGCAGCAATATATGTGGCAATAAAGAATGATACAATTAATGAAATGGATCTTAGGTTGAAGTACAATTACCCAAGTATCAATGGATTTGTACTCATCTTAGTACTTACAGCCAGATGACATCTGCAGTTTCCAAACTCATATCCAACAAGATGTGGGGTTTTTTTGTGTTTGTTTGTTTTGAGGGGGGGTGGCGGTGGTGGAGGGCCAGTCTTTAATCTCATTCCTTCTTTCCATGTAGCTTATTGCTGTACATTTCTGAATTTTGCTTTCATTGTTCCCTACCTGCTTCTTTTCCAGATTGAATCTCATTTTATTATACACTTATATCTCTAAATTCTGCGGCTTTCTTTTTATTATTTTGCTATCTATCTTGGGTTTTGCAGCACCTTACAATTTAGGATGATCTGTACGTTGTAAATTTAATTAATGTCATGTTTGCCAAAGACCATAAGGAGCCTAGTCGTTTACACAGCCAAAAAAGAAAAAGGGAAACCTTTATTATGCTACAAATGCACTGTTACAGTCCCTCTTCATAAAAAACATTATAGATTTCTTGGCCTCCATAGATGTAACTGTGGGGAGGTCTAAGTCATTTTACCCACATCATTTATGCCATTTTAAAATTTAAAATATATTATTACCAAAGTTAATAACAAAGAAATGAAAAATGGTAACAATTCATTTCACTGTAACTGAAATGTGCTGGGCAGGGTTAGACAAACACTCATAGTGTATGTTTTGCTATGACATGTAAATTAAACCTACCACAGTGTTACCCAAACAGAATTGCCACAAATTGCTTCTCACATTAAGGGCAAATGCAAGCAGCCAATTAATAATTGATTCATTTAGAATGTCTGGTTTTGATGTTGTTTTTTGTTGCTTTCCTTGTTTGTGGTTTTGTTCTTTTAGTGTTTCCAATGTGTTATAAATATATATATATAGTGACTAGGAATAACAACAATTACTACTTTGTTCTCTGACTGAGTTTAGAACTGATGAACTGAGATAGCAAATTACAACAATTTCTCAAATTCATAATTTTCAACTGCATTTCTGATACAGGACAGACCTTTGGGGCTGACCATGGTGGCTGCTCCTTACTTACACTACAGAAACACTACTAAGTTTACTCTCCCTCTAATTAGAACTTTATTCTTAAAGTGAAATCAAAATCATCTGACATGCACCAATATATATTAACTTTCATAAAATAATTCAGCACTTTGAAAATCAATTTTGAAAGTTCATTCTAAGCACCTGATTTTCAAACAGGGTTGTTCTCAATTACCAAAGAAGAAAAGAGGAAAGACCACTCCTCCTCTAGTGTTTCAAAAATGAGCACTACTTCCTGAACAAAATAAAATATATGCTTTTTAAAGCATATGGCAAAATGTCATTTGGTTAATTAAAGTACATGAACCAAGATGTGTAATTCAGCAAATTATAAATGTGCCCTACTTCCATGACATCACTGACTTTACTGTAAATTCAGAGCGTGTGCAAATTTCTCCAAGGAAAAGCCCAGCTCCTTCGTCATTCTCTTTGTAACCTTAGTGTATCCTGTAATTAACTGGTTTTAGTTCTCAAGGATTTGTTTTGCCTGTAAAATATATTCCAAGCAGAAGTACATTAGCAATGGACTGATGCAAATTAGTGACTGAGAGACCAGCTAAGTTTTGGGAGCTAAGCATGGTGTGTGCACCAGCATATTGCCTCTGGAACCTGAGTTCTTGTTGCTGTTCATACGAATGTCAGCCTGTCCTGCAAAGACCATTTCCCATGGAGTAAAGAAAACCATCCCACACTGAAAAGAGTCCCACAGGTCAAGTCTAAAAGTTGAGTAACTCAATCTGGCTGCCCAAACAGGGGAAGCCAGTGCAACACAGCAAGCCCAAGGGTCAGAGGAGCATTTGTATGGTGCACATGGTGGTGGCATGAGATGTCCTATGCGAGATAGAAGCAGCTGCTGGTCTGTGGTGGATGCCTCGGAGTACCACAGTGCGTCTGATGGCTGTCTTTAGAGCTCTGAGCAGTGTTGCAGACATCACGAAGGCTTCAAAGACTCAGAGCATTCACGCACATTAATTACAGTCTTTTAGTAAATGTTTTATCCTATTTTTGGGGGGGGGAGATAGCTGACACAGACATAGAATTAGTCAATTGTCCTAATCGATACTAGCGCCTACTATCAGCTTATAAAGCGCTAGGTGTTAATTATGAGACACTGCAAACACATCACTCAGGTGGATCATCAGCTGAAGCTGTTGCATTCTGCTCAGCTCCCAGCCCACACACTCCCCTCCCTCCATCTCACTTCTCAGTCAACAGCAATTGCTTTGGTGAGATGCTCCTCATGTTGTAGCTTCAAGTTTCTGACTTTAATTCTGCCCTTCCAACTCCTAAATCATCCCTCTGTACTCAGCACTGGTGAGAATACATCTTAAGTGCTGTGTTCAGTTTTGGGCCCCTCACTACAAGACAGGCACTGAGGCACTGGAGTGTGTCCAGAGAGAAGGGGAACAGAACTGTGAGGGGTCTGGAGCACAGGTGTGATGGGGAGTGGCTGAGGGAACTGGAAAGGTTCAGTCTGGAGAAGAGGAGGCTGAGGATGAGAGTTAATGCCCTTAAGTTGTGCTTCCTTCTCCCAAAGAGCTGTCAAGTGCTGGAATGGACTGCCCAGGGCGGTGGTGGTGTCACTGTCCCTGGAGGTGTTCAAGAAATGTGGAGCTGCGGCACCGAGGAACATGGTTTAGTGGGCAATATTGGTGGTAGGTGGGCTGGACTAGATTATCTTAGTGGTATTTTCCAACCTGAATTATTCTGTGATTCTATGAAATTAAGTCATGGCAAATTTCTGTTCTTGACCATTTGTGGTAACATGTATCCTACTCTCTTCAAAGTTATTCAAGGTTTCAAATGATTCAGGGTAACTCTGGGTTTGTGCCATGACCTAATGCTTGTTTATCAACTTCCCATGGAAGGCAGTACAGGCGTCGTGGACTGGAATGAAATCATTTACAAAACAGCAGCATTGCAAATTAAGTGTGTTGCAGGAATTAAGAAGTAAACTGCTGTGAGTGTGAGAGAGAGGAGACAATGAGAACCCATGATAGACTGATGCTGATTTTATCGTGCGCTGTCTTTCTGGAAGGCATTCAGGTATCACAGCAATAGACATGACCATAGGGTAGGCAAGAGGTAACTGTTGCCTTAAACAGTTTTCTACAAGTGCCACTTGCCCCATAGAGTCCTTGAGGGTGGTGGTGCCTTTAAATTATGGCACAGGAGACAGCCAGGGCCTGGGTGGAAGGTGTGTATAAGTGCATCAAGTACAAAACAAAGCCCTGTTTACTTTCCTTCACGAGATAAATAAATAAAATTAAAACAAAAACAAAACAAAAACAAAAACAAAAAGCCATGAGAGACAGTAGAAAACTAGCATGATAGCAGAGCTGTGTGACAAAAAGTGCCCCAGTCATCAGTGAAACATCTCATCCTCATTCAGAAAGTCACTGGCGATGAATGGCAGCTGTGCTGAGCTGCCTGGAAGCTGCAGACCAAGTTCAGCATAAGCTGAGTTCACTGTGCTGTCAGAAGTGACCCCTATGTCTAGCTCATACAGAGCCATGGCAATGTTACCTGGCTGACCCAGGTCTTTGAGTCTGACACATGGACGAAAGGGGTGGCTCCAAAAGCCAAAGACCTGAAAAACAAGTAAAGATTAAAAAGGACATGCACACTGACAAGGACAGCTTGGTTGACTTTATCAACAACAATAGCATTTCAGCTATTCTAATTAAAAGTAGTAATTGAGCAGCTGGACCAGATCAGTGTTGGAAGGCCAACACCTGCCTTTGTTTTTCCAGCTGTTCTCCATTGAAATTATTAACAGATTTGTTGCATGGATATTTTACGGTCTTTTCAGTATCACCGCCATCTCTGCCTCGTTTCTTCTGCAGAACACTCTGCAGTACATTGCTCAGAGAGAGAGAGGCTGTTTGGGGAATCAGCATTTAGTATTTCCCCAGCCCGACTGCCTTTTGTGCAGTCACTTCTCAAACCTGAAGGAAACATAGCATGGCAGAGGCTGAAGATAACGAAACAACAGCTTCATTGGAATGCACAAAGGTGGCTTATTCATTTCTAAATGAGAGCGGATGCCAGAAGTCTGCTGTAAATCTGAATGTCAGAATTGCTCAAAGCTCAGTGCACCTCCCCGGTAGCAGCAGGCTTTCTGTGCGGCTTTATGATACCCACAGAGCCATTCACAAACATTTCTAAGCAAAGGTTGCAGTCACACATTGTCCTGTTTGTTCCAGAAGTGCTCGGGGCTGGCTGGAAGCAGGGCCCCGCCGTGCTGGGCACTGCACAGACAAAGCCGTAGAGACGCTGCTGCCTTGCTGGGTTCACTCAGCTATTGTTTTGCTGAAAGCTGGTTTAAAAACGTGATGTGATCATCCTGGCTGGTAAGAAAATGGCAAAACACCATCTTGATTTCTCCATCTATGGCTGTTTGTTAGGAGGCTTGAGGACAAGCAGATAGAAATGAAGCTACGTATTTTCATGTATTTAGGGCAAGTGTTCAGATAAAACTGAACAGTGATGTGAGAGCCTCAGTTCCTTTGGGGCTGGCAGTGTTTGTCCAGCCGGTGGGTGGGGGTGGTGGGACACTTCTGTGTCCCTCCTGTCCCTGAGGGACTTTGCAGTTCTCCTGCCCTGGGCACAGCCCCAGCACACCAGTGCAAAATCTCTGTAACTCGTTTCTGCATTGCAATGCACACGTTTTTTCAACACCTCTTGGTTCACTGGCACCAGCAGTGAGGCTGGAGGAGAATGAGGTCTGCATGGATGGATCCCACCGCTCCAGTTTGCCTCTCAAAAGTACCACAATGATGCCCCTTGCACTGGCAGCCCCATATGCTTCCCTGAAAGCAACAAATGACAGCACCCACCTTGCACTAATTTTGTACATAGTCCTTTTGCTCCTGGCATTGGTGGCAAAGGAGTCAGGACAAAGGCACGTGGACAGACCCTACAGAAGTGTATGCTTCAGGCTTCCTTGCAGTGTCAGCCAGCAGTGAGCTGAGCTCAGAGCACAGCCCAAAAAGGCCACAAAGATCTGATTTCTCAAAGGAAATAAGGAGCTGTCAGACCCAGATGGCACCACGGGGATGATGTAGACTGTTGGGAGCTCAGTTGAACCTTGTCCTGACCCCAGAGGTGGATGGCACTAAGTAGGAATCTGTTCTATTTTATTACAGCAGAAGTTGCAGGCACAGAGAGACGCTGTGAAAGGACAGAGTGCTTTCCACGTTGCTTTTTCACTCCGCTGTTTTTCTGTAATGATCTTTCCTGCTGTCTGACTACACAGGCTTAAAATAAGAGCAAGTTTCATGACTCAGCATAAAATCTGGGCTGGGAAAGGCTGCCAGCAGGTCTGTTGTGCTGGACAGAGGCACTGATGGGTGAGGGAGGTGCCAAGGTCTCATTACCTGAATGCTGCACTTCTTTAATTACGGAGGAGAAGAACCAAACTTCCTCCCTCCAAATAGCTTTTCACTTTTTGATGTCATCTTCTTACCTTCTTCCTGGACACTCATCATGCCTCATCATTTCTCCACATTTTAATTTCTCTTGGTGTGTTGAAGGATTCTTTGTTATGATTGCCCAAAAAGGTGGCAGAGATCCTTGACAAACTCTGGAAGTCAACTAGGGGAGCACAGGAGGCTCAGAGAGGTCTGAGAGGACCACACCACATTCCTGCTGTCCTTTCTTGTGTCCAGGACCTCATGAGGTGGTGGCTGCTGCTGCGTTCTGCATGGCAGAGCTCTCAGCAGGACAGTGACAGAGGTCACCTTAGAAACGAGGGGGGACACTTTTCAATTAGGAGAGGTACCAAGCATCCCTGCTGGTGCTGGCTGATCCTGTGGCTGTTCGCAGCTGTGTCAATATCATTCCTTTTCTCTGCTCCACAAGCAGGGATGACCCTGACAGTGGCTGGGTATCAATACCAATCAGGACACCACAGGAAAAGCAATCTTTAGGGTCACAAAGCTCACCGTGAAGCTTCGTCTTTTATAAGTTTTTGCAATATTTACCAATGATATGACCTCATAATGTGACTTCTCAGTATCTCTACCAGTGCACCTTCTGGCACAAGGGTGACCCTGGCAAGTATCTCACACAGGAGGATTTTGTTCAGTAACTTTCAGCTGTGTATCAGTTTGTCATGAAACGCTGAGCATGTGTTGTTTAATGTCAGGCAGAAGCACAGCTTGGGTATTGCTTATGCTCGTTCACTATTTCCCTTCTCATCAAAGCCTACTCATTTCCTGAGCAAGTGTTCATTTCACACATGTGCTTGCAGTAAGCACAGAAAAAAAAAACATCCATTGTAACCAAACCTCCCAGGAAAAAACAACATCATAATAATTTTTATGGCTAATGAATTTTAAATGACCTCAGGAGAATTTCCTGGCAACACCAAAAAGAAAACAGGGATGTGTGGGGGCTTTCCATTCACCTGCCTTTGCAAAATGTGTTGGGATATCCCCTCTTGCAGAGGTATCATTTCCTTTGGGATCCTGAAGGAGGCATGCTAAACATTCACTTCAGATTTAATAGAGATGGAAGCTTTCCTCAGTGGTGGATCCTCATATATATAAATACACACACCAATCACTGGTTTGTAGCCACCAGAAGCTCTGATTTCTGTGGAATTTCTGTATGTTTTCTTTCCTCCAGAATAAGAACAGTAAAAATGTTTTGACTTTGCAAGATCCAGGAATACAACCATTTGTGGCACCAGTAAAAGAGAAGTTCTAAATAAAACCTTCTCAAAACCAGGGAGGAATAATCATGACAAGGAATGATTTTTGTTTTCTAATAGCAAATGGCAGCTGGATTAGGACATCAGGTCATCTATGCCCCAAGCGCTTACTCAAGTCTTTCATTTCCTAAAGTTCAGGCACACTGGGGCCTCTCTGAGTTATTGTGATGTTTTCAGTGCTGCTCCTTGTGGCATACAGTAAATATCTCTTTGCAAATGCAGTTCACATGATTTATCCACCACAAATAATCAAACATGCAAAGTGTACTCGAGGTGGCTTTGAGTCATGTGACAGATTTATCTCACAAAAACATCTGTGCTGGAATTGCCCACTAAGGTACCACACACTGCTTCCCATCCAACAACTTTTGCAAACTGCTTTCTTGCACTAAAGAAACCCAGACCCATGGAAATACTGATTACTCTGAACCTGAAAGATGTAGTGAAAACACATTCTGCAAGATGACAATTAGGCAGTAGAGTTTTATTTACAGTTGTGAAGTAAGCATCAGCTAATCATCACCATGAGCACCAATTCCTCCGTTTAGGTGAGATTTCAGATGCCAAACTCATTATCAGCTTTCAACAACGTCTGTTCATCAACAGCAGTCATTTCACTTTAGACAAAATACAATGCATGTGATATGGCAGTAATTAAATCATACTCCAGGGAAGAGATAATAGTGAATTATAAGATGCCTTCAGAAGTGATAATAATTACTCCATAGGGGTTCTATTCTAGTAGGGTTTAAATACTTTTAAGAGTTTGTAGAAGAGATGTAATTAAAAAAGAAAAAGAGAAACAAAAACAAAAACCTGCTAAAGATGACAGTAAACAAAAGCTAAGTGCTGTTAGTGTAATCTGCCACAAACATCTCCAGCACTGTTTTGGCTCTTTTGATTTAATTTTAGCCCCAAAATGCTTTAGCTCTCCTTCAGAAACCTCTGTATTAGTCATCAGAACTGAAGCAGACACCCGATACTATTTAATTGACTGTGTCTTTATCTCTCCTATGCAGATCAGAAGCTTGGTCAAAGCCACGAACACTCAGCGAAGGGATAAAGTCCACTGGGGAGATCATGAGGAGACTGTATCTGGGAAGGACATCTGAAAAGAAGAGGGCAGTAAAGAACTGGGAAAATCCAGAGCCCTGGAAATGGAGGCAGAGGCCAAACCTAATGTTTTCTTAAGAAAATCTTTAAATGAAATCTGTCTGATCTGGAAAAAGGGTGAGAACTGTCTTGAGTCCCAGCTCTGTGGAACAGAATCATAGAATCACAGTCATTAAGGTTGGAAAAAGCCACAGAGACCACCTAGTCCAACTGTTAACCAATCAGCACCATGCCCACTAAACCACATCACTGGTTTAGTGTCACTTGTGCCCCATTATAATTCTGGTTTGATTTATTTGGGCAACAGAAAACAAATGTTTGAACCATTGCAGTACTTGACAAAAATATCTTTAAGTCAGACTTAAAGTGTAGCATTCTAATTTGAGAAGACAGTATTGCATCACTCCGTTTCCATCTCTGCCTAAAGGCAGTAAGCAGAGAGCACGATGATGGACCAGATCCTGCACTCGGCGAGTCAGTAGGAGTTATGGATTTCACTCTACCCCATTAGTATCGATGTGTGTGTGCATTCATTTGCTCCTGGTTTCGTTCAAAGAAAAACTAGATGCTTATGGAATTATCATAATAAGGTCATTAGATAAGATAGTCATGTCGTTTATCTAATGTTCTAACACTTAGCAACTGTGTTAGATTTATATTAGTATTGGATGTTTCATATGAAGCGCAGAATGGATGTGAAAGGAAAGATACAGGTGTCTTCTGTCAGTGTTTACTGGAACAAATTTGAGTAGCTTGGGTTTTATCATGCCTCATTTGATGTTTTTCACAGAGGGTTTTCTTTGGTAGAGAAATGAGATTTGGTTGTTCTAAAGACCCGGAGCCTTTAACATATTTGCTGCATTTTCTTTCTCTTGTACAATGGACGATTTGTTACAGTTACTGCACAACTCTTGGACAAGCACTCTGTGATCCTGGTGATTTGCTGCCACTAATTCTGCCAGCTTCGTTCAAAATCACCTCGATTAGCATTTCAATGGGAGACAATTGTCTAGTTTAAAAAAAGAAAGAAAGAAAAACAATTCTTACATGGGAACCTCTCTATCCCCTTCTATAGGAAACTCTGATGCAAATAATCCATTTTGTTCTTCTGCTGCATCATCACTTACCATGAAAGAAAGTCCTTTTATATTCTGATTACCCATCAGACCCTCTAAATCTTTGGCTGGTCAAAGGCAAATAGTAAAAGCAAGTTATGGTCCCAAAAACGAGTACCAAGTTTTGCTCCAGTGGTCTGCTTTCCAACTTTCTGAAGTACCTCTGTGGGATTTTTTGTACATAATTTAGGTGTATTTTAAGCCTAGAAGGACCTGTCACTTCAAAACTGTCCCATGTTTTCACAGAGAATTAAACTCACATAGCGCTTCTTCATAATAAATAAAAATGGAGAGAAACTTGCTGTGAAAATAATACAGTAGAGCCCAAAGAGGGGGAAATATTGGACATTAAAGTAATGAAAATTCCATACCATCATTTTTTAAGAACATGAAAGAGATACAGTGCTCCTTCTGAGGCTGTCCTCGGGAGATGAGCGTTTTGTAAATCACATTCCTGTGATGATTCAGAAGTACTTCACGTTGCCGGCAGCCAGGCTGGAACTGGCTTGTTAATATTGCATGATAATAGATAAACTTTGAGCGGAGCACATTGTTGCACAGGTTTAACTCTGTTCAATTTACTGGCACCTATGCTACCTGCGAGGCAGCATGGACTTCGGCATAACGCAGTATTTGCCAGTGGGCACTGAAGAGGTCTGTGAATACAAGAAACAGCTGTAGGGCAAAGCAGGGGACAATACCTACCAGAACAAGGTGCCAGCCAAGGGCTGCATTGCTTTCCCTATGGGTGTTTTGATGTTGACTGCAGATCTATGTGCACTATGATGCCGAAAGGCATTGCACTGCCATTTAAACTTTTGCTCACGTCCACAGCTGCACTGGGACATGGCATCCTGGTGAGAGACACACACGTCAACGCTGTCAGAAACGCAGAATACATTTGTCCCAGGCTCTGTTGGTTCTCCAGGCCTTTATTTCTCTTAAAGGATCCTCTATTACCACCCCCCACACACACCTTAAACCTGCACTAGAGAAGAAACTGGGAACATGGGCACAGCAGATGCTGTGTGGCTCAATACAAGTTTCCATGGATGGTGAGATTCAGTCCTCATATTTCACAGACCTGCATGTTTAATGACTCTGTTTAGAAGTACAAGTATGTAAACACAGAGAGAAATACTTTCCCAGAATATTTTCTGAGTCAGGAAACATAAAAAGAAAGACGTATCAAAGAAGCATAGATAAATGTGTGTAACAATACCCTAAACAATCTTCTTCTGAATCTCCAGCATGCACATTATGGGCTGAGTGCACTTCTGTGCTTTGAGTAGATCAGATATGTACAAGTACATACATTCATGTTGCCAAATGTGATCTTCCCCTACTCTTGTTTCCACTAAATACTTCCTCTTTTCTCAACCAATCTTGAGTTTGCATTTACTGTACTTGAAAGATCCTGAGCTCATCAGAGCTACAGACTGTGGACTTGCTGTCTGCACACTTCCAGCAAAGCAGGCTTGGCTCATGTCCTCCCACAGTTCACTCTACATGATAAATAGGGCTCGTTACCCAGGGCCACTGTATTTTGAGGGGGGCTGTGAAGAACACAGGCGCTAAAGGTTCTCTCTTTCTTTAGATACTGAAATATCAATATCAGATAGCAGTGCCAGTGTGGGGTAGAAGTGAATCTTCACTTGTAAGTGAAGTCCTCGTCACGTATAACCAATGACTCCGTATCATGACTGCTGTTGATCCATATTCCCTCTTTTCAAAGTTTTCTTTAATTTTCTGGTCAGGTTGGACTGAATGATCTTGTAGGTCTTTTCCAACCTTGGTGGTTCCATGATTTTATGATTCTATGATTCCATATTCCTGCCCATACCCTGGGCTGGAAAGGTATTTCCTTTCAGGTGGCCATGACATCTGGCTCTGGGATGCACAGGTTCAGTCAAACGCTACCAGTGCCCTTTGGGTAAAACACCCTTTAACCTATCATGGTGGCCATGTTCCACTCATGGCACACCCTCCCACTTTCCATGGATTTGGTCTCTAACAGAGACCAAAATCCAATTTGGGCAGGGTGGGAACATCACCTTGCTGCAGTGCAGAGTGGAGTCCTGCACCACAGGACCCGAACCTGCCCAGCTCAGGGTCTGTGTGGGGACATGGGATCCTTATTTTGCCTCTCTGTAAGAGATTTTCCCAGCCTCACCATAAGGATAAAAGACATTTTTGCAAGCGTCCTGCTGCAGGCACATAAATAGCACTTGGCTTTATTGGCCGTCGTGATGATTAACATGTGTTTTAATGGCTGCGTCAACATTTGTTCTTCTCTCTCACTCCCACTCCCCAGCACCTTCATGGATCATCTTTCCAGGATAATGCATTTCAGAGTCAGCTTTCCAAAAACCCAAGCTCCCCACTTTTGGGGGAGGCATAGCCTGTTCTGCACGTTGGTGCAGTCGTTCCCTACCCACCTGGCTCCCCATGCTGTGACAGCTTGCTGAAATGGGGCCGTACTGACAGGGCGCATTTCTTCACGTTGCTACACAGGCAATGAGGGCTATTTATCAAGTGTACAAGATTCAGAACTGCAAGACCCTGAATTTCATAGTCATTTGCAGCATCAGAAGCTGCTAATGGCCCATAAAATTTAGCAACTTCTCCATAAGCTGCTGGTTAATGAAAAATCGGTTAAATTGTTCACAGATCAGCTGGCACGGTGCCCTTTGAGCCATGGCAGGCTCTGCCTGGTAGAGGTTCCACTGACAGCACTGGGAAGCAGGAGAGCAGCCGGGGAGCACCAGGGACAGCACCCCACCGCCCCACCCCCAGCCCGATGCCCGATGCCAGGATGCACAACAGCAGAGAAGCTCAACTTAGAGAGGCAATGCAGTGTGCTGATACATACACGCAAGCAGTAAATCTCTATCCTGGCTTTTAATTGCAATCAGAAGGCAGAGCTGACCTTCCCTGTGCTAGGAGAGCAGCGCTGAGAGCAGCAGGGGTTCCTATCAGTGTGTCTCTGCAGCCCTGGGGGGTGATGGAGAAGAAGAAGGGATGTTGCAGCATGCAGACAGCCTCCTGCAGCACCTGCGTGCCTTTTCTGCCCCTGCTGCGGCTCTCCTGACTCTCCCAGCCACCACAGCTTTAGCATGCTTTGCACAAACGTGCACTGCCCTGGGCTGGCACAGCCCTCTGCATGCAGCACGGGGCGAGGCTCTGGCCCCCGCACACAGGGAGTGATCTGATATTGCAGGGCCGCAACTGCCAATGCTGGCATTTGTGGTGCTGTGTATTTTAACTAATTAGGCTGGTGCAACCCATCCGTCTTATGGATGCGGGACGTTTTTGCACCGGCATATGCTACAGTAATGAGAATCAGTGTTGCTCATCATTTCACACAGCCCATTTTTCAGCCACCTTTGTAAATGCACATTATGCTGGGAAGGAGCACAGAAGAAAACACTGCTGTCAAAATGTCAAAGGTGCACATGCAGGACAAGCTCCAGCCAGGCCTGGCCCATCTGGAGCACAGGGAACTGCAGCTGCTCCTACCAAAGAAATTATACAACTCCAAAAGAGCAATTCCTATTGCAGGCATGAGAAAAGATAAGGTTTCTGGTGTCAGAGCCCTTAAGGAGGTTTTCCTGAATTTCCTGAGTCCTTTGTCCATTTCCTTGGGTAATTTTTCAGGCTTTTGCCACTGTTGAGCACTCGCTCCTTTTCTCGCCGCACAGGACACCTGCACGCTGGCTCAAGGATGGCTGCCTCTCATTTAGTGGTCAGAAATGCAGCAGCAAAGAAAGAGGAATCCTTCCTTCGTCTTCAAAAGCACCTTCCCATCCTCCAGAGAACCACCAGCTGTTCTGATTAAGGCGGTTCAATGGCAGTGTTTAAAAGCCTATTCCACCTGCTCCCTGTAAGCAACTCTCCGTGGGCCAGAGTAGCTCTAATTAAAAATTCCCTCCTGCTGTGATGGCTCCTCCCTCACCTTTCCCAGAATCAGCCTTGTTCAGACAACCCCTGAGGATTGCTCTGCAGAGGATGACTCCTCTCCCTTTTGGTTATTTCTCCCTTCTCTGCAGTAGAAATCAGAAATTTTGGAACTTGAAACCCAGGCAGCATGGGACAGGAAAGCTCCTTCCCAAAGCTCTCCCCTTGATGCTGTTCAAGAGCTGTGCTGCCTGGGCCCTGGTTAGTTCTTCCTTTGCTCTTTCCAGCAGCTGTTACCCTATAGAAATGCTTTCAGCTTGTAGGAAGAAGCCTGAAGCCCACAGCCTCTAAATGCACTTTGAAGGCAGTGCTGAGCCTGCTCTGTGGCTCTCCTTGTGTCACAGTATAGCACCGAGTGGAGGAGGTGGCTCTTGGAGACCAGGATCTAACCCTGGCTGTTCCCTTATGGGGTTAGATCCAGAGGGTTGGATCTGACTGCAGAGAACACCGAACTGTAGCACGAAAGCAAGGGACTCAGAGAATACAGGTGTGAGATTTGGTGTTGTAAAGCTCAGGCAAATTTTTCATTCATAGTTGCTTCTTTCTTCTGTCAGGAAGAAAAGCTATAGCCCTGCCATACTAAGGAGACCCATGGACCCTATACTGCTCCCTGTTGTGCTGTGGTGAGGAATATGCTGAACTGAATGGTTCAAAACATGTAGATTATCACCTCGTGTAGTCCTCTGTGCCTTCATTTCCTTTTGTAACATCTTCCAACCAAAACCAGACCCCAGTGCCCACCTCCACACAAGCTGAATGTGCTGGACTGTGCATCCCCACCACAGCACCAGTGTTACGGCTGTTGGCTCACAGCTTTCCCAGAGCTGTGCTCCATTTCCATTTCTCACTGCGAGCAGTGCAGCCTCACCCCTCTCCGAAAGGCCAAGGCAGAAAATCTTCTTAAGCAGCTCCTCACTGATAAGTGCCACTCGGGTGATGGGATTAATATTTCTCCCTATTTCAGAGTCACTCAAGCACGCAGGTGAATATATGCCCATTCTGTGTATTTTTGAGCTTCCCCTATCCCGACAAGTTTCTGTCTCTTAACCCTCCCATGCCTGGTGGATGTGTCCCCATGAATTGCTGTCACACAGCCCCACAGAGCCCATCCCCACCTGAATTCAGAGCCACTCAGTATGGGTATGCAGGCAGCATCAGAGCACTTCTGCATCAGTCTACATAACAGCAGTGTGTGCTTGTTCAGCAGATATCTGCACGAGTCAGGTAAACGTTGGTGAAAATGCCCTTCATGTTTACAGCCTGCACGCATGCCATGGCCAGGGTTGTTTAAAATGAACAAAGAATCAGGCATTGCTCAGTCAAACGTGCCTATCGCAGCCCTAAAATGATCAGAGGATGATTTCCCAAGTTGTGTTGTTCAAACAGTTTATATTTGCATATTTTCATCAAAGAACATAACCCTTTAAAATGGGAGCTGCTGTGGCCTTAGTTTTAATTTGCATGTAAGGGCTGCTAAGCTGTGCAAAACTGGGCTGCTAGCACCACTTGCTGGCAGAGAGACACTGAACAGACTTTACAGGCTCACACAGGAACACAGAACACAAATCTTAGCACCCAAATACAACAAACAGATGTAGAGCATCATCTCTCCTTCCTTGCATGAAGGGAGGGGAAGGGAAGGGAACCCTTCCACACACACACAAAGAGGAATAAACTGAAATTTCCCTCTAAAAGAGTGTCCAAACCACTGCCAGTACCAAAGCCCTTGCAATGAAGAGCTGTACGCCTTGTCTCAGCCTACAAGATCTGTGTGTGCTACTAACACCTCTCCTTTTACTCCCACTTCTGTGGTAATGGAGACAGGTCAGTAGGCAGCCTGAGGAGCAGGAAGAGGGGACTGAGAATCTCCTCTCAGTACTTCAGAGGGGTGATATGTGTCACTCATATACATGAATATTTCTGCGTGTGGATCAACACTTTTAAAATCCCAAAAGAATTTAATTCCACTTGAAGATGTTCTCCTCCAATGAAATATTCCTTGTGTTTGGTGAGCTGGTGGGTGGCCTCATGGTCCCAGTCATGAGCCTTCAGAGTTATTCGTGTTCCATAAATCATGGCCAGTGCTTTCTGCTGCTTAACAGGGGGTCCTTGCAGCAACCTTCTGAGCTGTCTCCTGCTTTGGTAGCTGTGATTTATTTGGGAAATAAAGTGCCAGTTCAGAGGTACTGTAGTGGTTTCTACTTAAAAGCATCACTGCACTTTGACACTTTTCTGACTTTGCTTTAGAAGCACAGTTTCTCCAGCCCTTAGATGTTCACAGAACCACAGCATGGCTGAGGCTGGCAGTGTCCTCTGTGTCCCTCTGCCCAACTCCTGTCCCAGCAGGGACAGTCAGAGCAGAGTGCCCAGGGCAACGGCCAAGTGGCTTTTCAATATCTCCAATTTCTCCATGTTTATACTAGAATAATTTTTTTACATTAAAAATCCCAGGAAGACAGAACAGAAAAAGGATGAGGCTTCCTGAGAGCTTCAACTCAGAGCAAACGTTAGACCACTTCTGAAAGTTCTCAGGCAGCAGCTGTACACCTCATTTTGACCAGCATCCATAAGGCCTCACTGGACCCAAAGCATTGTTCCAATTGTTTCAATCCTGAGAGGGGATTTAGGTGCCCAATCTCCAATGGGTATGAAAAAAATTAAATTTTCTAGTTCTGTCAATTAGACGGATCATCTTGAAAAAGAAGATTCATTAATTAGTTACACTGGCAGTCTCTTTAATTAGGCATTGCTGAGTACTTTCAGTCTTTGTGATCTCCAGCATTCTTAGCTTGTTGTGCCTTGTTTACATATTTTTGGGACATGTACATATATCCTAATTAACACCGTGGAGTCTACTCCATCTATTTCAAGATGTCATGTTCTGAAGATCTTCAGACATGTTTACTGGATGTCTACTGCATTTAAACTACTCCTTTAATCAAGCCAGAATTCCTACATCCCTTTTTGGGGTACAAGAACCACCACCAGAGGCATCCGGGTGAAGGTAATCCTGTTTGCAGGAGGTTTCAATGTGGGAGTGAATGAAAGACGCTTACAGAAAGAAACCTTTCAAAAGCCATCTCTGCCAGGAATTTTAAAAAGCGGATTTGCCTGCAGGGAAATCCCTCTGACAGCAGGCTGTCAACCGCACGGCACGGCCCACCAGGGTGGGCTGCAGAAAGGAGCTGTGCAGCCTGGATAGTGTTGGGATTCTGGGAGACTCAAGTGTTGCATTTCTTAAAAGGAAAGTTGAAGGTTTGTAACCTGTTGGGTGAGCAGATACTTGTACTTCCCATGCGTTGAACAAAGTGATCCTTTAAATAAAAGGATCTTTTCTTCTTCAAGCTGCGTCCCTCTCTGTGCCTTTCTGCTAAATGCATTTTTGTGAAAGCCTCCAACCTCATCTCTAGCTTCTTTCTACTCAGTTTCTGTTTTTAGAGAGCAGAAAGAATACTTTGCAGGGGACAGTCCTACAGAGGCAGAGAACAGGGAGAGAGGATGAGAATATTGTGTCTCCTCCCCATCTAGCTTAGCTAACAAAACTCTTTATCCAACCCAGTTTACGCTGATCTACTTGCCCCAATATTATCCATCAGTGTATATTTCTCTGGTCCCTCCACCTACTGGCAGCTATGATAAATATACAGCACCTACTTCCTGAAAAGTCAGTGCCCCGTGTTTTTCAAGAACTGCTGCCACTGCTTTCTCCAGTGGTTTGGGTTGAACCTCATCTTTTGTAGGTGTCTTTCTCCCGTGCAGATAGGCCTGAACTTATACCCAATGACCATATGAACTGAATGATGAATTGTTCTGTTCCACCTCCACAGCTCAATATACCCCATTCCATAAGCACATGAATAAAGCCTGATGAGCATCCCTAGCAAAGGCACTTTGCCTTATCCTCAGAGATAAGAGAAGGAAAGAGAATACGAATAAGGTGAGCAACTGATAAGTTCTGCCCAGGCATTTATGCAGAACAGAGAGAGAAAGTCTGTGCCTTACAATCTCCCCAGTGCTAAAAGAGAAGTGGTCCAGATTAGCGCAGAGAGGCAGGGGATGTCACAGAAGCTCCTTAGTTAATCGTGCTGAGGCAGCCCTCCCTCTCACTTGTCAGCCTTAAAATAAAGTTCTTCGCTGCAGCAGATCTTATAAATTCTATATAACAAATGCCCAGGCTTCTCTCTCACACACAGAGCTGCACCTGGCAGCCGCTTGGCAGGAAACAAAATAGCAGCTTAGGAGAGAAGGGACCATCCTTTTATCTCAGTTTTTCTGCAGCGTCCTGTGTTGGGAACCCTGGTCTGAGAAAGCAATGATAACAGAAATATGTAAATAACAGTGACAGGAATAATAAGAATATTCCTTGTCTTTGCTGCATGGAGACATTAAGATTTGGCAGCTGTTGCTGTTGCTTTCAGTGAAGAGCACTACTGAACCTGGGCTGGCTCCAGCAAGCCAAAGCAAGGACTGGATTGAATCAGGTACCTCCTGCATCAGAAACTTCAACTCTCTGGGTAGTAAAGTCCATGTTACTGCTGAGTACTTGTTTTCAAGGAGGATTTAGATACTGGACCCAGCTTCAGGATTTTTTCAATATGGTGAAAATTCTTCACCTCCTGGAGAAAGAAGCATCTCACCTTTCATGCTCTCTGGAGGATATGTGATGTCCTGTTTCTTTGGACTAAAGGACTAAAAAAAAAGGAGAAGGAAGCAGAAGGTCAAATGGCTCCTGAGACAAATGGTTGTCTCTGTGCTGTGATGTCGCGCTTGGGTGGGACATAGACAGTGGGTGCTGTCTACACTGATTTAACAGAGCAGTCAGTGCTCTCTCTCATAGGTAGGAATTGTATCGCCAGATATGGTAGTTATGGCTTAACGAACAGATGAGGAAAATGGGAAGGACTGTTGGGTTTGAAGGACAGTGGTTAACTTTCCAAAGTCTACCTCAGAGTCAGGCGCAGGAAGGGACCAAACTGAGGCTGTCATGACACCTTCATCTTGCTGATGGGCAATAAGGCACCCTCACCACAGTGACACAAAATTAGAGGCAGATGGTCATGTGGGAATATGGAGAGTACGCTCAGAGCAATATCAGCAAGATGGAATAATGGGGAAAAAAAAAAAACCCTGGAAACTCTTACTATGGGCAAGCACAAAGGCTTGAATGAAGTGGAGAAGAATCAGAAGAAGGCCACTGAGATGCCTGAGAGGCTGGAACATGACAGTCCTGCTTGATGAAGCAGGATTAGGTAGCCTTGAGATCTGTGAGCCCTGTGCTTCCCAAAGTGGAGGTGATAACTTCCAGCACCACAGAGGAGACAAACCCAGATTCTCAGAGACACAGTCACCTCCGGGAAGCTCCACACAGTTGCAAGGGAGGAAAAAAATGCACAGTGAGGGTGGTTGCAAAGAAAAATGGGATCCCCAAAGCAGTTCGGAGTCTCCATTCACAAAGGCATTCACAACTCAGGGCTGGATAAGGAGCAACCTGCTCCTCTTCAAAGCTTGCCTCACTCTACGGCCAGAGAACTCCAGAAGTCTCCTTCAGTCTAAATCATTCTATGATTATGACTTTCGTTAGCTTATTTCCCCTTCCCATTAGAAGTAACAATCTGATCAAATGATAGGACAGGTTGAGGCATCTAAGCATGGGATGCACTTCACAGGTTGACACCAGCCTAACAGCAGGAGTAGCAGTTGCACTGCCAAGCTTTCACACCACTTAATTTCCTGGTGAACAGTGTCACTTCTATTGACTACTAAGTGCCACTGAACATAAACTTTTGTACAAATTATTTATGGCAGTGAATCTTGGAAGACAGCTTCCCTTTCTAATATCAACACATGACATATTGTCACAAGAATTATAAATGAAGAAGTGGATAAGCCCTTTTTTCAGACAAACTGTACAAAATGTCTTGAAGAACCAAGGTATTATTCAGTTGGTTATCTGCATCTTACAGTCTCAGGAAAACTCAGCTGATACTAAACATGTCCTGTTGCAGCACATATGAAGCCCAAATGCCTAATTCACCTCCACACTGTAGTTACTCATAATTGTCAGTGAAGGGGAAGACCACTGGAAAAATTAACAATCTGTATCAAGTTCAGTACTATTACTTTAGCATGCATAGAATTGCATATTTTAGAGCATAATCTAGTTAACAGAGTGTATTAGAAGCTGTTAAATGGAAAGGCTTCTTGTTTGCAGGACCTCAGGAAGCAGTGTGGCCACCCAGGTCCTCACTCACTGTTTCACTGGAATGAATGACATTACACTGCCTGCTGGTCTTCCTTAAGGACACTGGGACAAATTGCACAACAGTTGGACTGCAGCTGTCTTTAGGAATCTCATTTCTCCAGCATTTATTTTCTTAGAAGAGTTCCCCATTATTTCTTGATCATGTGTACTAAAAGAAAGGACCTCCTTACAGAAGCAAGGGCTCTCCAGGGCTGGTGGCATTTTTCCCCCGTAATCCTGTCCCAGAGCAAAATCTTCACAGCTCCATAGGCATCGGCTTAAAGGTTAATGCTCCACAGAACGAAACCCAGTCAATCCTCCTCAAAGGGCAAGAGGTGCCAGCGACTATCTCAGAGATTTGTTTAAAGCTACCTTTAAAATGAAACTGACTTTAACCTGCCAGTGCCATAGGTACTAAATCAAGAAAGAGGAGAGCAGCTGCTAAGAAAAGACATTTTATGGTCCGTGAAAATATTGTCTGTAGTGGCAAACAGCATGTTGCTTAATGATTGGCCTCTCTGTTCTGTACTCATCCCATCACCAGCTGCCTGATGCCATATCACTGCCTGCTCAGGGTCCAGCCCCACTGCACCACATCTCCATCACAGCCCAAAACTTCAGCAAAAACAGGGGGTCAATGTCAGGAGAGACACTTCTGCGCAAATCTTCAAGGATCCCTTTAGTTGGTGGGGGGACTGAGGTGAGGATGAGTGCATTTGTTGCCATGGGGGAGCAGTGATTAATCCAAATGCTGCTATAAAAGCCTTCAGCCCCTGGGGCAAGTGGAAGAGGTGGCTCTGAAAGGAGGAATGAATTTACCATCTGAATGCGATATGAAGCAATATGGTCAGAGAAGTCAGTGCCCTAATCACATTACTGTGCACCACAGCTGCTGGGGAGTTATTTCAAATGACTTGAGATTGCAACAGAGAAAAGTAGCTCTGGAGGAGCAGCCCAAGGAAGAGGCTGTGTGTCATAGCTGTCAGCCCTGACTTCTTCTGCAGGGAGAAAAGTAGAAATAAGCCCTGAAGTCAGCAGGCTACAAGGAGCATCTGCCTGTGGGACGGATGTGATCCATCACACACCTGTGTGTGAACAGGTCCATGGGCCTCGGGGGTACACCGGGCAGAGGAAGGCAGGGGCTGCTTCTGGATGCTCCCCCATCTCAGCCACGGGGAATGGCCATGGTGCCTATGTCATGTAGACAGAGAAGGGGCAAGTCCCTGCTCATTGTTCTGCCGCAGCTGTTATCATTGTACATGAAATCACATCAGATGTTCCAGGTCCTAACTACTATTCTCTGGGCTTCTCAACTATTCTGAGGCTTTGCCAACAATACCAGCCCATCAGAACCTCATCAGGTTCAATAAATCCAAGTGTAAGCTCTTGCACCTGGGTCAAGGCAACGTCCACTGCCAATATAAGTTGGGTTATGAAAAGATAGAGCACAGTCCTACTGAAAAGGACCTGGGGTACTGGTGGATGGCAGCTGGACATGAGCCAGCACTGTGCCCTTGTAGCCCTGAAAGCCAACCATATCCTGGGCTGCATCAAAAGCAGCGTGACCAGCTGGGCAAGGGAGGTGATCCTGCTCCTCTGCTCTGCACTGAGAGACCTCACCCGGAGTACTGTGTCCAGATGTGGAGTCCTCAGTACAGGAGAGACATGGACCTGTTGGAGTGCATGCAAAGGAGGACCACAGGAACGATCCATGAAATTGAACAACACTGCTATTAGGACAAACTGAGAGCTGGGGCTGTTCAGCCTGGAGAAGTCTCCAGGGAGATGGGAAAGAAGGGGACACTCTTTAGCAGGTTCTGTTGTGATAGGACAACGGGAAAAGATTTCAAACTTGAAGAAGGGTGATTTAGATTGAATCTAAGGAAAAAGTCTTATACACTGTGGGTGGTGAGGCACTGGATCAGGTTGCCCAGAGAGGTGCTGGGCATCCCGTCCCTGGAGACTTTCAAGGCCAGGCTGGACCATGCTCTGTGCGCCTGATCTAGATGTGGGTGTCCCTGTTTATTGCTGGAGAGTTGGACTAGACAACCTTTAGAGGTCCCTTCCAACTCTGAGGATTCTATGATTCTTTGCTCCTGAGTTCAGAGATACTCAGTGCCGACTGTTTTACTTTGAATCTGTCTGATTCGTGACCAAGGGCAGAGTTTGAGCAGCTCCTTGGGGCCCCGGTTTCACCATTTCTGAAACACATGTGACAGCACTGTTGGCACATGATGCTAAATGTCCATGTGAGCATAACAGCTCTGAGAAATTCAGATGGGAAGGAAAAGTTGTTATTTTTACCAGCCTTCATCTTCGCTATAAAGACCTTGTGAAACAAGCATGGGAAAGTCAGGCCAAGAATATTTGCATTCAGGACATTACCTTGCAGAACAGTTTTCTGCATACCAGTGTCGATGCCCATGACTGTTAGCTAGCCAAGGATGGCCATCTGAGAATGTCCCAAATCAGTTAGGAGATTTGGGATGCTTCTGGTTGTTTCATTGAACAACTGAGGTTACATGCAACCCTGGGTTCTTCCTGTAACATCATTGAATCAGTAAATCAAGCACAGTTGCTATTTTATGTATTAACAGCAGTGCAGGGCTCCACCTCAACAAAGTGGGTATAGCTTTGCTTTGCCTCAAATTGCCCTTGTTTTTAAATAACAGCACCTGTCTTACCAGAAAGCTGAACTGTTCCCCACCATACAAATAAAAATCGTGTTACCAGCTGTGCTGCTATGAGCTTTCTGGCTCTGTAAGAGCATCAGGACTGGGCTGACCAGGGTGAGCATCCCAAATGCAGCCGCCACTACTTGGGGTGACCCTGAGTTAAGAAGTGCCTCTGCATGAATTTCAGCTTCAAGGTTGCCTGGATGGAAAGAAACCTGAATTCCAGGGCTGCTTTCCTGGGAATAAATGATTTTGATGGGAGAGCAGTCAGCTTTCAAAGATGACCATTGCCATGCAGTGCATCACCTGTTGGGGTGAGATATCATGTCACCAGAGGTGCATTTTTTGCCCAGCAAACCACCCCTTGGTCATTTCACAAGGAGATGCATTCCCCACAGAATCCTCCACTATTCACAGCACATTTCTCAGCGTGAGAGGTGTTATTTCAATTCCAGCGTGATGTCTATGTGGCTGCTGGAGAGCATGAGGAAATAGAGGATGAAGTGCATTTTTCCTAGTAACTCAGAAATATTGATTAACTAGTTCAAGGTCTGGTGAATGCCAAAATAATATATTGAAAGCCTGACTGTTGCTTTTGATGGAAGTTTATGTGAAAGTGGGTTCACCAGACCTTAAAAATCATAACTGTAAAGGAAAAAAAATTAATAACAAAGGCACAGTTTTCATATACTTCTATCCAAATTCATACGCTGGTAAAGTACACATGGAATGAGGGAAATAGCTTATCATCAAGATGAGTCCATAATCTTTCCCTGATGTTCATAGTCTATCTGCTCCTAAACAGACTGCCAGACTTGTTCACAGCAAAGTCAGCCCCTGCTCTTTGTAACCAGCTAGCACATGTGCTCTGCAAGTGCTGATTCAGGTGTGGGGAAGCAGGAAGGTTATCTGTGCTGTGCTCGATTGCTGGCAGGAGAGCAGCTTTCTGGGAAGTGGCTGTGCTCTCGGTTGTGCTGTAGATTCACTCTGTTGCTAGGTAAGTGTGCTCCTCTGTGCTGCCCAGGGAGTGGGGACACAGTGTCCTGCCGGGACATGGTGTCCTATGGGGACATGGCATCCCCTGGGGACACGGTGCCCTATGGGGATGCAGCAACCTGAGAGGACACAGCGTCCTGCGGGGACAGAGCTCCTGACCTCATTGTACTCTGCAGCAGTGAACCCTGACGGTACATGTAAAGCCTTTCACTTTCACTGATGAGGGCACAGTCACATGTACACCATCGTTTCTACTTTGAAGAAGATGCCATCCAATATTGGGAAGCACTTCTGCAGCTGGGTAATTGAATTCAGAGCAACTCATTCCTGAGTGGAAAATTAATAACTCGGCAGCTCCAGAGTTTATCTTTATTAACTCTATCACTGACACTCAAGAAATGTTGCTCTTAATTTTTTTAAATGAAGAAGCCTCTCAGGATTTCTTGTGCCAATATCTCACATCCAGTACATTTGCCCCAGGAATCACAGAAACATAGAATAGTTTGAGTTGGAAGACACCCTTTAAAGGTCACCTAGTACAAATTCTCTGCAATGCTCAGGAACACCTGCCTCTCAGTCAGGGTGTTCAGAGCTCCAACCATCCTGACCTTGATTGTCTTCAAGGATGGGGCATCCTCCGTCTATCTGGGCAACTGATGCAGTGCTTCTCCACCCTTATTGTAATAAACGACTTCCTTATACTCAGTCTAGATCTCCCCTCTTTTAGTTTATAACCATTTCTCCTTGCCCAGTCACAACAGATCCTGCTAAAGAGTCTGTCCCCTTCCTTCTTACAGCCTCCCCTTTAGATACTGAATGGAACACCCTGAATGACTTGCTTTTAACCCTAAAACAAATAATACCATTTACTGAAAGCTCTGTTTGCTGAACACAAACACCATCCATCTAACCTGGACGCTTTTCATCATACTGTAACCATAAAGATGTTCAAATTGAATGAGTTTGTTCACACCAAAAATGTTGGATTAATGTGTGAAGTCAGGGGATAAATCAGTGTAGGCATTAACACAATAGCCGTGTTGTCACTGTTGTTACCAGCAAAGTAGAATTACAGAATCATAATCACAGAATCACAGAATGGATTGGGTTGGAAGGGCCCTTAAAGCCCAACCAATCCCAGCCCCTGCCGTGGGCTGGCTGCCCCCCACCAGCTCAGGCTGCCCAGGGCCCCATCCAACCCGACTTTGGGCACCTCCAGGGATGGGGCACCACAGCTTCTCCAGGCAGCTGTGCCAGGGCCTCACCACCCTCTGAGTAAAGAATTGCCTTTGTAACATTCAACCTAAATCTCTCATTTTCATTGACAACCATTCCTCCTCGTCCTGTCACCTCACTCACTGATAAACAGTTCCTCCCACCTTTCCTTTAGGCCCCCTGAGGTACAGGGAGGCCACTGTAATCGGCCTTTTTATTAATCAGTAAGTTGCTCATTGGCGTAACCTCTTTCCAGGACAGATAAGCAATTTGAGTGTGAAAAAATGAGCCCTCACAGCTCTTATCTCAAAAGAAAGCTCACAGAAACGTAAAGAATTTGTTACCTGGAAAATTGTTTAAAGGTGCTATCTCAGCACTCAGAAAGGTCCTACTCTTGCAACGCATCAATTTTGGTCTGCTCTGAACAACTGGAGCTGGTCTAATAAGGGTGCATGGCAAATAAGTAGAAATAAGTATAAGGGTAATAAAAAAGAAATTGCTTGATTCACTCTCTTGGAATTTATTCCCAACATTTATAGCAAACTGAATAAAGTGAGTAAAGCTGTACTTGAGACTCAGGATAAATTCAGCATTAATCTGATTATAAAAATAATTCTTTTGCAGTGGATGTAATACGTTGACAGAGATGTAAAACCTGAATGCACCAGGAAACAGAAATCTAGCACAAGAAGGCATGTACCTGTTCTACAAATTAATTACAGGGAGGCACACAGTGCAAAAAAAGCCACCTTTCCTGTCTGAAACAAACAGATATCCCAGCTGGGCATGAAAGCTCAGTATTCCTGTTTGAGTGGTGTCACAGCAGCAGCCCCAGAGAAGATGGGGTGATCTGTTGGCTTTGCTGAGCAGTCATGCACCTGCCATGCACCTAAACCCCACTGTGGTGTCATTGCTCATTAGGGCTCCTGCTGTGAGAAAGCAGAGCTACACAGAACTCAGCAGTGTTGTACAGGATTTATCCTCCTTCGGATAGGGCCTTTTCAACCGTTTTTTAAATTTCTTTTTATTCTGACTGCTGTCTGAAGAGAAGTTGGCCCTCATGCAATCCTGCTTTCGCGGGCAAGGATTTGGGTCAGCCCCCGCTGGAGTGAGAACCCTGCAGGCAGTGGTTGCCAGCAGGAGAGGTTCTGCTGCCCTGAGTGATGGCAGCCTCCTACCCATTGCCTTCAGCCTTGGGCGTAAAGGCAGACCCGAGTGCCTCTGCTGCTGGCATGACCTGCACTGCCCTGAAGGCGATGACATCCACCTGCTCTGCGGGACTCCATCCTCCCACCACACACACAGCCCTCCCAGAAAGTTGAAAGTCAGTGTTTTTTGGCCTCACTCAGTCTCTTAGCAACTTCTCAATGAAGAGAGTGCAGGAGCTCTCCTGCAGCTTGAATCTGCCACTGGCACAGGCTGGGCAGGGAAAGAAAAGCCATGACAGTGTTGGAAATGCCAGCATGGGTGGGCTGTGCACTCTGGTTTGTGGGCATATGAAAGAGCCTGCCTGTGGGAACCTCTCAGCCTCTCCTTCAGCCTTATGCTCAGTGTACTTAATAACAATTTAAACATCTGTTAAATGTAAGCATAAATACTTTACCTATCTTTAATCCCAGTTATCTTCAGCCATTATAGTGCTGTGAATCAAAAATGCCATATTTACAGGCCTGGAATTGTTGCAGAAGAGTAAGAGTAGTAAAGAAAGACAAATACACAGCTCTGCAAGGCATGGTGTGACTCTGGCTGAAGCCAGGTGGCTACCAGCAGAAATCACAGGCCCTGCATTGCAGTTCACCCTGATGTGTTCATATAAAATCATAGAATTATGGAATCATTTGAGCTGGGAGGAACCCATAAGGGTTGTTTAGTCCAACTCTCTGCAATGCACAGTTTCATCAGGGTGCTGCTCAGAGCCCGGTCCAGTCTGACCTTGAATATCTACAGGGACAAAGGCATCCTCCACCTCTCTGGGCAGCTTGTTCTATACATGAATTGATCCTTCTGAGATAAAGTTAGGAGACACAAATGCTGTGGTTACTTCTGTAAGCACAGTCCAGCACAGGACACTGCATGTTCTGTGCAGCATCTGAGTGTCATTGTATGACCTTTTCATGTACGCTAGAAAACAAACCCTCCTGAGTCACAATTAAAGACCAAGGGCTGGGAGATGTGAAAACAAAAGAAAAAAGGAGATAGCTCAGATTGCTCAACCCAGTTAGGAGTTGGTAGACATGGAGCAATGTCAAGAGAAGCTGATCTGGTGAGATGTATGGCATTATCACAGTGAGACTGCCTCGCTGCTGATTTTTTTCAGCCCAGAAAAAAGAGGAGAAAGTAATACAATGGAACAGAGAAGACTGCATTCATTAAGGCACTTCTATATCTGCTCTGCATTTTTCAGACCTCAAGGAAATCTCTGTCACTGAAATCTGACAGAAAGTACATTGGAAAGTATATTTCATATAATGGTGGAAAAGGAGCTGTAATTTCAAAGTAAAGCAGGATCTGATGATCTAGTATTAAATGTGGTTTAACTTAAATTACCTCATTAAATGTTCTTATTATTATTACCCATTGTCAAGCAACAGCAGCTAACTGAGGCACTGCTGGATGGTTCCCTGGGAAGAATGCAATGATGCAGAAAATCTTGCTATATTTTTGGTGTAATTTGTTTTAGTGACACTTTTACAGTGGTCCTTGAGCACAGGGTGATGGTGTGTGAACCAGGTTTGTTTGCTTACTGACATCTTCAGAAACACAGTCTGCAATCACAGGAATCTCTATCACCTCAATTAACCATTCACACAGTGGTTTCTCAAGATATCCCTACCTTCATAGAATCATCAAATTATTATTAAGGTTGGAAAAGATGACTAAGATCATCTAGTCCAGCCCTCCACCTACCACCAGTATTGTCCACTAAACCACGTCCCTCAGTGCCATTTCTACCTTTTTCTTGGTCACCTGGGACAATGTTTCCACCACCTCCCTGTGCAGCCTGTGCCAGTGCCTCACCACTCTTTCTGAGAAAAAATTTTTCCTATTATCCAACCGTTCCTTAGTTGTCAAGGAACCAAACTGTTGTTTATTCCTAATTCAAATACTAACAGAGCCCAGACCAGAGCTCCTACCCTGCTGCCTTCTCACCCCTCCAACCAGCCCTCAGGCTCTCCCACATGCAGGAGATGCCAGGGTCAGCTCGATATGACTGTTTTATATTCCCTTATAGAAAGGTCAGAAAAGTGAATATCAGCAGTCACAAAACATTGCCGTGGCAGTGAGTGAGCTGAACCATTCGTAGCATTAACTATGTTGTATTATGCAGAGATGCCATAATACCACAAAGAGGTAAGATAAAAAGCAGTTGATATAATTCACATGTTAATAGCTCGAGGATCTGAGAAAGACAACAAATATTGCCAGAGTGCAGACATGAAAGGTCAAAGCAAACTGAGAGGCTGGCAGCCACTGAGCACAAAAGCAGCACTGTAGAAATCATACTGAGAGAACTAAACAACAAGAAATGAGGATGGAAGGCAGATGAGCCTTTAATTTCCCTTAAAATTCTCTTTCCAAAGGTGTTTGATTCCAGGTGCAAAGAGTGGAGAAGCCATGTTCCAGAAAAACCAAGGCAGAGGTCAGAGCACAGCAGTGGTCGCTGGAATGGGTGCTGACATTCAGCAGGGCTGGAGCCTGAGCCCAGATGCCTTTCTCACCTCTGCAAACAACTTCTGCTCACGTTTCTTGTTGCTGAGAGAAGTTGTGGGTGCCCCATCCCTGGAGGTGCTCAAGACCAAACTGGATGGGGCCCTGGGAAGCCTGAGGTGGAGGATGATGGGCTCGGGCTGGAACTCGTGGGGCTTTAAGGTCCTGTCCAACCTGAGTTATTCTATGATTCCATGATTCTTTTTCCATATGAGTTACAGAGTATCAATGGAGAAAACCACGAGGACAAAGGTTTGTGACACTCTCAGGATCACCTCTGCAAAGCTCCGTCTTTCACAGCCCGATTTTGTGGTGCTCTGCCCAAAACATGTCATTGCTATTCATCTCACGGCTGTGTTTCAGAACTTTCACCTGCAAATGGGATTACAAATGCAATCATTAGTACAGATTCCCCAAGAAGCTTTCACAGTATTACAATTAGATTTCCCATTCTAGCAGCATCTAAATCAATACGATATGATTAGTTACTCTCGTGGATTACATGCTGCTGTACAAAACCTTCACACACAGAAATCTGGGTAATTTAATCAGGCAGTAATGGATTCTGGGAATGCTCCCACTGTCTAGAAACTTAAAATGATTCTATCTCTATAATAATTTGCCATTATGCACCTGAAGCTAAATTGCCTGACATACCTGACAGTGGACAGCAGTGATTAAAACAGGTCACATCTCATCATCAGGAGTGGTGACTCCTGCTGAATCCACTTAGAAAACTGAATTTGCAGGAGGAAAAAAAAAAAGAAAAGAAAAAAAAGAAAAAACAAAAGCTTTAGTAGTTTGTTCAGGACTATAACTTAGGTTTGAAGATGTCTCTTTAAATATGTATACATGTATATCTGTGTGTGTGAGAGAGAGAGGGGGAGAGAGACAGAGTGTAAACGCCATCCATTCCTCATCATTTCAATCAAGGCAAGAGGAATATATGAATTAATGCTCCCAGGGAAACGCAGCCAAGCAAGACAGAAATGAACACATAATTCTGGCTCTGCACCTCTATACTAAAGCATCATTCTCCTGCAGTCATCTTGGGATAGCAAAATACCCTAAAAAACAAAAGTGCTTTGCCCAGTGCCACACAGACCAGCTCTGTGCAGAGTAGGGGGGGAAACACAAAACCAAGCACAAAAGTACAGCTAAAGCTTCGTGGGAAAAATGAGGTCTGGGTATATTTAGACAGAAGATGCTCAGAAATGTACTGCTGTTCAGCATTTATCCTACAGACGTGCAATAGCTTATGCCTAAAATATGCAACATTATTTTACGGTTGAGGACGTTTCTTTTTCTATGGCGTTGTCCCACTGAAATATTTTTGACCTACTGAAATATTCCTGACCCAGGGTGCTTTTGACAAGAATTTTTCCTATGGTAAATTGCTATCTCAGATAGCCATCTGGCAAGAAGGGACAGAAATACAGCCATCCACACAGGCTCTCCTAGGCAGTAATTGCCAGTGAACTCTGCCCTCATTATAAAACTCTGTATAGCTTTGCCATAAAAAAGCCCCACGATGCACATATGCTTTTCACCTCTAGGTTCTCCATAATAGTCTTGGTTGTATTACTCTGGTCAGATACATTAACCACTTGCAGTGTTAATCTTCATCTTTTTTTAGGTCCATGTGCTGCAGGGTCCTATGGCGCCCAGCACCAAAATCCCACTGACACGACCTGTCCTACTAGTCCCCATGACATGGGTCTGCTAGACAAAACTCCTCATTTCTTAATCCCCCGTGGACGGCCTGGGGCATGATGCTGCGGGCACAGGGCACAGCTGTCCCTCCCCAACCCCCATCAAGGTGTTGGTAGTCAGTGTAGGCTGGAAATTGGACCAGCACATTGCCATTAATAAACAATAAGGCTATTAAGGCGTATTAAAGCTGCACGATGAACTTGTCAAAATGGATGATCTATAAATCAATATAAATAACAGTGACAGGCAGTAATTGAATTGCAGCAGTCCCTCAGCACATGCTAAATATGAAGGGACATGACATGCTGAAAATAAAGTTGGAGAGCTGAAAAATTGATAGTATTAACATTCTCCTGGTGAAACGTGGCACCACTTTGGCTTTTAATGGGGGTCAAACTGTGAATGTGTATTGACTTCTTCTTTTAAAACAAGAAAATAGCTACATAAATCTGAGACTTCCCAAATTAGAAATTGCTGCTTCAAAGTTCACCGTGGCTGTGGATGCGGTTGTCACAGAGAGGATAGCACAGCCCTCTGATGGGTTCATTAGCAAGGTCTGCTGCCTTTCTTGGGTAGTGGGAAGAATGGGTTTTGTGCAGTCCAGAAGGTCTCTGAAGTTTATTCATCAATTTTCATCTTCCTCGGAGGAGCAGTAGAAGGAAGTTGGGCAGAGGAAGCTAACGTTTGCACACTGCCACGCTCTGGGTGGCCACACATCTTTTGAATTCAGATATAACCAGCCCAGCCTCAACACAAGCAGATGACAAGACAACCAGAATGGAAAGACATCAGTGAATTTGCAGCAAGCTTTTTAATGGAGATTCAAACAACAGCAAATAAATCATGACAGGTTCTTTGGATGAAATCAAGATCTCATTTTTTATTTCCTCTTGATGTGCTCCACTCAGCGAAGGATAATGCAGCCTTGCTCAGCTGGTTTTTAAAACAAAGCTGTATGGCACTGGGGTTCAGAAACTGCTGAAGACGTATCAAGATACTCAAGACGTATTTTTGAGGACAACTCCATCTGTGCCACCTCGTTTATGGGCAGACAGCACCAAAGGTCAAAAATAGTGAAGGCCATTTGCTTTCCATGGGTCTCTCTGCACAGAGAGGCAAGTGTAGACTCAGATATACAAATGATCATCTGTGTGTTAAGCAGTGACCTGCCAATAAGGTCCCAAAAGATTGAGAGCAGCAGAGCTGGGATTGGGGTTGGCCTTTGTTGCAGGACCAGTGCAGGCATACACGGTGTGTTTGGTTTGGCCACCATTGGCAGCAAAATCTGCAGTTTGACTTGGCTGAAAGCTCCACAGGAGGTGACACTTCAATGGGGTCGTTCCACATCACTGTGCCCTGAGTATAGCCCATATTTGGAAGAGCAAAAGGGTTAGAGGTGCTTTCTGGGAGTTACATTGCTTTGACACAGAATTCAACATGCAAGGGGAGAAAACGTAAAGAGCAGACTGAGGAGACCAATGCTTTCCTTTTAAATGTAATTTAAGTTTTGTGACCAGTGATAGAACTCAAGGGAACAGCATGAAACTGTGTCAGGGAAGGTTTAGGTTGGACATCTGGAAAAGGTTCTTCATCAGATGGCCTTTGGGCCCTGGAACAGGCTGCCCAGGACAGTGGTCACAGTCCCAACCTGTTGGAGTTCAAGAAGCATTGGGACAACACTGGAACAACACTCTCAGACACTGGGTCTGATTTTTGGGTGGCCTTCTGTGGGGCGAGGAGTTGGACTCTATGATCCTTGTGGGACACTTCCAAATTGGGATATTCTATGTGGAGATGCAGAACACTGGGGGTGCCAGCCTCCAACATCTCTCCTCTCCCAGCATCACAGCTGCTCTACCCATTTCCATACATCCCCTTTTCAATTCTCCAAAATTCTTCTCATGCTCTCTGGATGCTTCCTGCCATGAGAGTGGCTTCCTGCCCATGCCTTTAAGCTGACACAAGTTGGGAAGTACGATGCACCATTAGAGTATTCACTTTAATCAACAGGACACCACTGATAGATTGCCCACTGAAATAGGTGAACATGCCTTGACTTTTCCCTGAGTTTGCTTCATTCTTAATTTTTCTTGTGTGAAATTTGTTTACTGTCATTTAAAGGTGAGAATTTAGACTACTGAATGCAGTGCTGATTAGCTCAGTATTATAATTGTGCTTCATGGACTCCTGCTTGTATGTCACAGCTCTCCAAATTCCTATTATACTATTAATCTAGGTTTTGTGGTACTTCAGAACTGGAGTACTATAAAACTATGAGGTAAGTGGAAAAATCACAGTGGCAATTTACCAAAGAGCTCCTGTGTGGTATTATGAAAACAACAAAAAACAAAACAAGGGACCCTGTTTGCAAAACGGAGCGTGAGCCTGCTGGCCCCAGAGAACACGCAGCTGTTACGCAGCAGTCACTGCCTTTCCAACGCCGCCTACAGCATTTCATCATCCTGCATTCAAGGCTGCGCATTTGTTCTTCTTGCAGAACGGAGAAACGCGTGGCCCAGAGATTAATGAAGGTAAATGAGACCACTCCAGGCTGATTTTACAAAATCCAGCCCTCTCCTCTCACACATTTCCTTTCCACAGCATCTGGAGGGGGAGGTAAGAAACCTGCCTGTGGCTGTGCTAATACATGCCACACATTTCCATTTGCTCTTTCCTCAGCTGCCATACTCAGTTTTATACCTTTAGAGAAATTTTTGTTCCTCAAAGACTTATACCCCACAGATGCTATTTCATCACAGGTATCTCATTCACTGTTTTGTTTGAATTATGATTCACTATTTGAACTGGCACATCCAAGACAACCTAATTTATTCTAGTAAAATAACACACAAAACCACCCTGCAGAACCTGAGAGGAGAGGGATGCCCCATGACCTTGTGTTGCTGTGAGCCACTCCCAGCCTGGGTCTCTCTGCAGCTCTTATGCCTGGGGCCATGCAGGAAGAAAACTGGTTGAAGATGAATTGACCAGCACTGAAACCAGGTCTTACAAGGAGCATGATAAATCTGCCTTTGCTTCATCCATACTTGGGAAGAAACCAGATAACAAGTTACTGTGTGTGGGAACACCCCACCTCATTTTGTTATGAAATAACCATCTTTTTGAGGCAGACCAGACAATGGTTTCCTTGTCAATTTCAGGAGAAAGGAAGCCACTGGAAACTGTTCCAGAAGTTGCAGATACTGGTGAAGCAAGACATTTCTCTTTCTGACTTCCTTAATTTATACCATACCCCTAATCCTAACTCTTCCCTGACCTTAAAGCTATTTTAAAACCTTTTTTTCAGAGGAAGAAGAAAGGGTTTTTGTTGCTGCTATTGTTTTGATCTAATGCAAGCCTAGGAGAACTCATCCCATCTTAAGGATCAGTGTAAAAAGAAAGAAATCCTAGTGGTCATGGTGTTGAGTTAGGGATAGGGATGCAAAAGGAAAATGAAAGCTGCGGAGATGTTGGCTGTAAGAAATATTTTGAGTAATGGCTGAGGAAAAATGGTGTGTTTAGGGTTAAGATTAGGGCTGGAGTTAAGAGACAGAGAAAGCCTCGTTAGCAGGGGAGCTGGAAAGGAGCTGCAAAAAGAATTCAGTAGCAAAATTTTTCAAGTGCATCTGTCACATTAATCCTCATCAACAACTTGAGAGATGTCAAGGAAGGAGGAGCACACAGCTCAGCTGTGCTCCCAGTGATGCCACTGAAAGCCTGGAAAGTGTCCTGTGTCCTTTTTCCAGCCCTGGCTTCCATGTGGCATGTCAAGGGGGAACAGTTTCCAGGTACTTTTCCTTCAGTACTGTTTCAGGCTGATTATCCACCACATGTATGCTCTTTGATCCCTGGCCAACAATCAGCACCAGCTTTGGCTGCTGAACCAAGCACACTGCATGAAAATAATCAAAGCACCCAAAAGAGATGCTTTGCTCAATGTGCTGAACATGAAGACTGAAACAAACAAACAAACAGAATAGGTGCTTCCCAGAAACAAACCACACTGAGGCAAATTTCTGGTTGTCTCTAGCCTTATTATTCTTCACCTGCATACTAAGGACAGCAGTATTCTGTGCTCTGTCTCTGGAGTCTGTGGAAGCAGAGCCTGCTTGTGCTCACCTTACGAGGCAGCCCCACACAACGCTGCATAGCAAAGCTCTGCCGACAGAGCAGGATCTTTGATTCTTGGCAGCAGAAAGCAATTGCAATCTCACAGTTTCCAGGACAGGAGGACAAATAGCTACTTGCTGTGAACCATGGACTTGTAAGAAATTAAATTCCTTTGGTGGTTACGGACGTAAATACACATCTCTTCTTACGGATTCCAGGAACTGTTTCCCACTTCACATTTTGGGTGAGGAGCCAACTCCAAGCATTGCAAACGTGCAGCTTGAAGTGAAGAGCACTATTTCCTGCCTTGCTGTGATTGCTCAACAAGGGAGGGGGAAAGCAGGCTGAGTCCAGCAGTGGCAAAGCACTCAGGAGGGTGTGCAAAGCCATCTTTCTGATTACACAATGTCTCTGCAAGCCCTTTGCCATTAAATATGATTAAAAGCACTGGCCAGGAGGACTTCACCTTTAGAAAATGACACTTACAAGAAATCACTGCCCAAACAGATAGTTGCCTGAGTCCATGAGATGGAGAAGAGGTTTGATGGATGAGAAGGCAATATTAAAATGTCTCCTCACATAAGAAAACAGAACGAGAGCAATCATCAGAATTTATCAGCCAGAGAGAAGCAGAGTGTTTTCTTGGCACTAAAGGGACTGATATACTAAATCAAAACCAGAACACAGGCTCACAAAAGAAAGAGAAAAATGTCTTAGCCGTATAAATACCATATAAATGAACTTTCTGGAACTGGGATCTTGTTTAAGCACACTCAATAGTGACATCTGAGAAAGAAGTAACAAATTAAAGTGAAGCACAAAGTTAGTTTCGGCACTGGAACAGCAGCCATTTGTGAGGAATAACTGCCCATCTGCCAATTGAGCCTGCGAGTTACAGCTTTCCAGCTTTGTATCTACCGCTGTGCAAAGCCCCAACTCCCTGTAACACCTAAAGCAGCAGCCATGTACTTGCACTTCGCCCATTTGGAACACATTCAGCTAGAAATATAGCTCAGGTACCAACAGCATCACTGCATGTGTAGGGAGCCACAGCTGGGAAGTGTTCCCAGTCACTCATAGCACTCGTGCATTAAAATGCACCACAGTCCTCATCCTGAGCACTGCTGGAAGGCAGCTGGAATACGGTTCTCTGGTAATGCGTACATCATTCACCTCTATGATATGTATAAACCTATCCAGATGAGCTTCAACACTGGGGCTGGCTACTTAACCTTGCTGGGGGTAAATACCCACATTGTGTTTTAGGTTTTTCATTTTCTGAAATCCGTGTCTTTGGACATGGCTCTTCCTAAGAGATTTAAACACCTCTCTCGTGACTAGATGCCAAACAACAAAGCACAACCATAAAGTTTCCTTTATGAAGATGAATTGAGTCTTAAGCCAAGTTAAATTGGGGCTCAAATGTGACTGTTGCATGGCTGCCAAATATTCTCACATGTAAAGTATAAAGCACAACTTTCCAGGCTGTATGGGACTTCCCATACAGGGGAAGAATGCGGTTAAGCAAGGGGCAAAGCTTTTCAACATGTGTATGGGGGGAAATATGCAGGGAGAGAAGGGCTTTGCAGTGCTTTCTGATAGAATAGGCTCTGAGAGCAGGCAAGCATGGGGCAACAGGTCAGCCACAAACCTCCACTAGGGAACGGGTGAGCTGGCACCTACCGTAGCCATCCACATTAACCTTAACCTTGGGGCTGATTAGCCTTCACCCCCCTCCCTGCAAGAGCAGCCCACAAATAGCACAAAGCCTGACCTACTTCTGGCTGCTGAACTGCAAATTGTAGTTACTGTGATTGAACCCTTTCCACTCTGGGTTTCTTCCAGCAAGATGTCAGGCTTTTCTTCCCCACTCTTCAAAGGCAGCAAACAAGCCCAAGGTCCGAATCATGCCTCACTGGAACAGGGAGGAGAAGCACGAAGCTGTAGTGCTGGAGGTCATCCAGCAAGCTGCCACTCCTTGGCACCCTGGTGATCCCAGCGTCCAGCAAGCAGCCCTGGCAGAAAGAAATGAAGTTTGAAAGGCACGGCTTGGGTGAACGTATCCTGCTTTTTAAAAACAGAAAATGGCTTAGTAAAGAGATGCGGAAACTTCAGTGGCTTGCTTGACAGCACATTCATTCAGTGGGAAATATTATACAAATGCCATGTGTGTTGAACTCCTTTCAGTCCCTTGAAGAGTGAGAGGAGCTGGAGCTAACAGGTCAGGGCATAAGCTAACTCAAGAAAAAATCTTATTTCTACAGCTTCAAAGTTCTTTATGCTTTTGTTATTGTTGTTTGGATTTTTTTCTGTTTGTTTCTTTGGTTGATTGGTTGTTGTTTCTTCTTTTTACTGCTGAGCACTGCCTCTGAGCAAGAATATTCAGGGTCAGCCACTCGAACACAAGAAAGTTTTGTCATTCCTTTCTTCGAAGAGCACATCTCACCTCTTTGTCCCAATCAGTAGAAATTAGGCTGCAATTAATACAGTCATTTGGGGAGTTAGGATAAGCTAATGGATTAATTACCTCTAGGAGTTTGTATTTCATTCCAGTGACATGACCATTTATCATTCCTTAACAGGGGACATTCTTATCCCTCTACAGTCATACAAAATGAACACCCCATTTAAGTAGAGCAGGAGCATTGTCCTCCCAGCCAGAAGTCAGGAAAAAACCTTCAACTGCTTATCTCCATGACGTAGAAATAGCTGCAAATGAGTGTATTACTAATAATAGGATATTTTCTGTTAATAATACCGAAGAGGAAAATAGAAGTGCCCTGAATGAAGTGCCTCATCAGAAAAATTCCACCAAGGTCTAGTTCCTCAGCCCATTATTATCATGATTCCACTGAAGAAAGCAGGAATACAAGTGCACTTAAGTAAACAAGTGACCCCTAACAGGACACATTTTTATGCTATGACACGTGTGGTACTTAAGGACACATCTGCAGTACTTAAGAACATGGTTTAATGGGCAATATTGGTGGTAGGTGGACTGTTGGACTAGGTGATCCTTTTTCAACCTTGGTGACTCTGCAGTTCTACATACAGTAGTACATACAAGGCACTATCCTTGCCAGGAATATGAGGCCTGGTTTGATTTTTTTTTCCCACAGCTAAACTGGTACCTGGAAGATCAAAGAAGGCTGTAAATGTGTGGAGCTGAGGTGTCTTTTTGATGCATTGATACATATCCTACTATTTATCCTAACTCTCTTCAGTGCAGTACTGTAATATGACTATTAAATCAACACATGAAAACTCTTGCTAAGCAGATGGCAGTTTGATCTTAGCTTGATGAAGGAGCTGAAAATCAAGGATGGTTCCTCTTTGAAAATTATAGGGGTTTTCTTTAAACATTTTGAGATTTCTTTATACTGCAGCAAAATCCACGAAGGCCTGTTTTTTATACAGTTCCACTCAAAGAAATGAAGAGATGATGAAGAAATCACTCATTCATATGAGTAATGTGTTACTGCCAATGACTCTTAGGAAGCTTTTGCTGAGGCCACATGTGCAAGAACATCAAATTCATCGTGGCCACAGATTTAACAGACAAACTACGTCTGAGCAACAAAAAGAACATCCTTGAAAATCAGTGGAGCACTTCAGCTACTACATCTATAAGTTAAAAAGGATGAGTAATTTTATGGTCAGTAATAATAGCATTTTTATTTTTGCAAATAAGAGAATCTTGTGTCAGGCAGAAAGATGATTGCCAAGCCATTAAAAAGAAACGAGCGTGCATACGTAGATAGCACTGTGTGCTGGACCAGGTTCATAACACTTAGATAAACAGAGCATCAATTTTTCTGCTAATATTCAATATCCTTTTCATTTCTTTCTTCAAGATCCTTTCTGCTGGATCCCAGAAGCCAGCATAGGCATTGACACCGTGAGCAGTTATACCCTGGCTCTAGGCAGGAAAGGGTGCAGGTTGTTTAAGGCCATTTAAAGCCAATTAAGACACTGAATTTTTGAAGAGACACTTCTCTGTCTCTCCTTCTCTGTCACTTAAAACTATCCCTACTATGGAGGAAGCGTAGAACAAAAGTGCGATCCAAGGGACTCCCACACAGTCTCCCTGTCTTCTTCTGGGCAGGACACAAAGAACAGGTAGTGGTTGTAGTTGGCATGTTATCTTCGTTCTCTGAAAAGTGTGAGGTTCTGACTTCGTAGCTCTGTTACCCAGGACCAAGCCACACCCCAGCAATAAGTCCTGAAAATCAAATCCTGATTATACATACTAAAGGGAAACACTCTTTTCTCCTTCTGAAGACAAATTCCATAAAGAACTGGCAGTGCTGGTAGTCCAGAAAGAAAACTGATGGATTTACAGTATGAGAAAAGCTACCGGAAAGGAGGATTCAGGGTTGCCAAGTCTGGGAAGAATTCATAGGTTCAGTGTGACATGAACATATTTTAGATATCAAGAAAAGTTTTGAAGGGAAAGGACCAACTCATTCCTATACACCTATTTAGCTGCTAAATCACCTTTCAAACCTGCACATCTTTGGCTATGAATCCTGGTCAGAAAGGACACAGGGAGTTCTGGAGAAGTGATGTTTAAGGTTGGCAAACTCCTCCACAGACAGTGTGAGCACTCAGGTCCTTCCAGGTCATACAGGAAAAGCTATATACCACTTGCTGCAGATTTCATGTGAGGTCCCGGAGATGTACCAGGTAACAGTCCTGGCTCATAGAACTTTGGACCTCAGTGGATCAGTCTAACGGGTTTTACTTTCATAAAACTCTCCTTCGGTGTCTGTCACTGATATTCTCTAAAGATGCATCTACCTGAAGGAGCAGCAACTGACCTACAAGACAACTCACTTGGCATGCTTTGCAGATATGCTGATTTACCAGTGGTGCTCACACAGCATCTCAGAAGGGCTCAGGGAACATTCTCTCTACCCAAGAACATATTACAAGACAGAAACACACCTGGGACATCTCTCTCTGACAGTATTAGCTCCGGTAATGATGTCTCTAGTCCAGAGAGAATATATTTCTTTCTCAGAGTGAAATAAAAAGTTAGTGTTTTGAGGGCTTTGCATATATTACAAGAATTAGATATACTGTGCCACAAACACTGTCATGCTGCACGAGCCCTCTGCAGTGCTTCGGATACAGGTGTCTATAAATCAGATCTTCCAGAAAGCAAAAGAGGGTGATCTCTGCATAAATACCACACAGCATGGCATGCATTAGTCATTATGCGATGGCAGTAAGGCCCTGTGGGTGGTGGTCCTCGTGGGTGACGGTACAGCCCCTACTGAAATGGAACCTTCCAGGCTGTTAGCAGTGCTGTCTCCCTGACTGTGTTGCAATCTGCAGAGCTCTGCTAAACCAGACAGATTCTCAAGTAGCTTTTCCCATTTTGAATGATGTCCCTCCCCAAAGCAGTGATGTCCTTTTTTGTCCCCTGCCGTTCCAGCTGCAGTCAATGAATTCAACAGAAAAATACAGAGTTGGTTTCTCTGCTCTCCTGGGCCTGGAGCTCTATCAGGAATGCAGGTCCAGAGGACAGTAACTGGACCTTATCAAGGGTTTCACAGGAGCTGAATTTTCAACTGAACTTCCTTCCCTGGCTCACTCCAAGTCCCATTAAAGGTAACAGCAGAGTAGCTGTGACTCCCCTGGCGCAGGATTAGGTTCCTGCAGCATGGATCATCCATTTATTTTCCTAAGAGGACAGCAAGAGGCCACTGGTTTAAGTGATTTGACTTAGTCAGTCGCATGCAGAAAGAATTAATTTGCAGTGGCTGTAAAGCAGCAGGACAGCCAGGTGCAATCATGGATCTCGGCAGCTCTTCATATTTATATTAGGCCCTTTGCAGCTGCTCTAGAGGCGCCTCACTAACTCTGAACCTCTCCTGAATACCAAGTGACTGCGGCTACGCACAGTGTACTGGCCCTCTTCAAGGCTGAAAAAAAAAAGATAAAATAATCAACAGAAGCAGTTGGAAAGCCTTTCCTTTGGGAGAGAGAAGAGTGGCAAGCAGTTCTTCTCCCACAAGAACAGGGCGAGAGGATGGAGAAGCCCAGAGCAGGTCTCTCCAGCAATGGGGTCAGAGCTGCCAATGTGCCAAGGACGAGGACAGCCTGGTCTGTAGCCCCCAGGAGCGGAGAAGCTTGTTTTTAATGAAAGATCAGAAGTAGGCAGCTGTGTTTTGATGTCTGTGTACACACACGGTGTACACAAATAAAGGCACACCAAAAGAAAAAACTCACATGTGGCTCTGGGCATGATCCTTTCCACAGCAAGACCATGGTGATGGGAGACCAGCTGCAAGAGCTTCTCATCTTCTGGCCTCTCCCCATAGCTTTGTCTCTTGACTGACAATTAACACAAGTAGCATTGCCTGGCTCTGGTGGATCATGCCCCACTCCCCAAGCGTCTGCCACGTTTTGTGCCTACACGTATATGATTAGAGTCACTTTTTGCACCTTCACCTGTGCTTATGTTCCAATACTTGCTAGGTGCAGATGGTTTTAATATCTCTTTTTATAGAATCATAGGATCATTCAAGTTGGAAAAGACCTTTAAGGTCATCTAGTCCAACCATCAATCTACCACCAATATTGCCCACTAACCACATTCCTCTGTGCAACATCTACTTACATGTTTTTTGATAACCTTCAGGGACAGTGACAGCACCACCTCCCTGGGCAGCCTGCACCAGTGCCTAGCCACTCTTTCTGAGAAGAAATTGTTGCTGATATTCAACCTGAACCTTCCCTGGTGCAACTTCAAGCTATTCCCTCCCCTTCTACCTCTAGTTACATGGGAAAAGAGGCCGACTCCCCAACTCACCACAACCTCCTTTCAGGCAGTTTTAGAGAGAGATAAGGCCTCCCCTGAGCCTTCTCCAGGCTCAGCCATCCCAGTTCCCTCAGCTGCTCCCCATCACACCCGTGCTCCAGACCCTTCTCAGCTTCGTTGCCCTTCTCTGGACACACTGCAGGGCCTCCATGTCTTTCCTGTAGTGGGGAGCTCAAAAACTGAACACAGTGCTCAAGGTGCAGCCTCACCAGGGCTTCATCCCTGGGCATATGGTAACAGCTGGAGTATGAAGTAGATATTCAGGCACTTTTCCCCTGCCTAGTTAGGGACTGAATTGATGAGGTGACCCTGTCATCTCTTCATGTCATCTCCCGATTACAATTGGTTAAAATGTTAGCGCCATAACGTTTTTGTAGGATATATTATTTTCCTTAAAAGTTTCACAAAAGAATTTGATAGGAAGAGGTGATTTCTTAAAATCATGCAAGTGACTTCTCTCATCTGGTGTATGAAAGCCCCAGTCTCAAGCCTCTGCTTGGCCATAACTTCAGTGCAAAGCTACATGTAGTGAGGGTGCCCAGAAAGACGTCTGGTGGGAGGGAGGACTTCAGCAAAGCACCTGGAAAACCTAAAAAATGTGGTGAAAAGGGACCCTCTGTGAACCTGCTCTCTCCCACATTGCAGGATGGGCTCAGGTGTCCTTTTGGAACCTGGGTCATATCTTGTGCTGGATGAAGAGGTCTGCAGACATCTGACCACCCTGGACCATTTGGCTGCACTTCATAACTGGTTTTTGATGAAGAAGCCCCAGGCTGTAAGCTGTCAGCAGAGAGGAATGGATGCGTGGTCATGAGGTTAAGCAGCAGGAACCAGCCTGAAGCAGATCCGTATGTATGAGTTTACCTAAGACTCAGAAAAGCCAGAGAGAAGTTCAGTGTCACAGAGTCAGGGAAAGCAGCAGCCAACAGGATTGAAACACAAGAAAGCAAGCAATAGCATAGCTCCAGCTCTGTGCCCTGCAAACAAGCTGCCAGCCACGCTACCTGCCACAGGCTGTATCACTCCTTGGCTCTTTGTATCTCCGCTTGTGGTTCTGAGGTCGATGCATTATATCGACACAGTGGCATATCTCCTCACCCACGTACACTTGTAGGGTGTGTTTGCTTCAAAACCAGTGCTCTGTGAAGAAGAAAATTTAATTGTATGATTTCTCTCCAATGCCCAGTATGTGCATACCCCCCTACTTCAATAATTCCCACACAGAACCATTCTTCTAACTCGAGTGAGACAGAGAACTGTGTTATTCCGAAGCCTCGAGGCACCCCTGTTCTCCAAAGTATCCTGCCCATGTGGGCAGAGCAGCCAGCCTTGTTCTCCTTGCTCAACCTAAACCTCTATTTTATTCAGTGGTTTAGGGCATCTCTGAAACTTTCCAAATTATTTTAATAAATAAACAGAAGGCAAACCAAACCTCAGCACCCTGCAAAGATCTGCATTTCAATAACAAAATATAAAAATGAAGAAAAGAGAAATGTGGGCGATCTGATGCCTGGCCTGAAATAGTTGCTGCATCTCCCTTCCACTGCCTAACCAACTTGTGTCATCTGTACTTCTCAGCTCCACCTGTGCAATCATTTGCAGAAACATTATTAGCTGTTCCGTTTTTTCCCCTGTTTGCTTCCATAGCAACATCCATCAGGAAGAGAACAGCAGGAGCATATGGGGAAGTTACAAAGCACGTTTTCTACAAGAAAAGGAGGCCACAGCATTTAACAGACAGCATTTAGGTTTCCCTTAGTAACTGAAAATCCAACATACCTCTCTTGTTTCAATATGTCCTGGTATTAATTAGGCTGCTTAATGATGCACCAGTGCAGGCTGGAGGTAACACTTGGGTTGTCTTTAATTAATTAGGGTAGTGGAACTTTTGTTTGAGATTTAAGCTTGTTGCTGAAGCACAATCTTGTTACATTGCGATGCGCACGTGTTTTACAAGCAGGGCTCTGAGCTGTGAGACAGCCTTTGACATGCTAAACATTGTGGAAGAATCTGTGCATGAAGTTCCAAAGTGGAATGCAAGAACTGAAAATTATCTGTTTGAACACTTTGAAACCCTGCTAGGTCAATTTTAGAATAAACTTACAACAAATAAAAGTATTGCTCCTGCTTAGTCATTTTTCTCCTTGCCAGTAGCAACCTATATATCATGCACAGTGATATTTTATTAATGAAAACTGTACTGGTGCTCCTCTTTAGTTTAAAATAAAGCCCTTGAAATTCACTATGAAAATGTGCTTTTGAGGGAAGGGAAACAACACCTTCTTGCTCCCCAGTCTGAGGGAGAGCTGGAAAACATTTTGCAGCATATCAGTGTTGGAGAAAGGTAACAGGTGCATAAAATGAAGCAGACAGCCACCTCTGCACTGCCTGTCTCTTTAACATGGAGCGTTGCCAGGCCTTTTGGAAAATCAAGCACTGCACTTTTCTTTTGGCTGGAGCCATGCTTCTGCCACCACATGCCTGAAATGGAGACCCCAACGTTCTGGAGGTTGTTGCATACTGCACAAACTCCTGGCAGTGGGGCCGGTGAAATGCAGTACATGCATTGGTGGGAATGCACTGCACAGACACTCAGAAGCATGCTTGGTGCTGATGTGGGGCAAGACACACCACGATTCTCCTGCGGCCACTGAGGAATGGAGAGAAACGTTGGGAATTGTAGCTACAGTTTTACCTTTCTGCTTTCTGTCTTTACCCATCCATTTCTTTCTTGCTTTTAAATTCTCATGTCCAAATCATTCCTTGCTTCATGCATGGCACTTCAGCCCCCTCCACTTTTGTCTCGTCTTACCCTCTCCATTGGCAGAAATCTGGGTTCAGCCAAAAGAAATTCCCACTGCTGCTCATATTCACTACCTCTCAATTCACTACCTCGGTCAGAGACCTGCTCCTCCATCTGAACTGTCACAAGTCCATGGGACCAGATGGGATCCACCCAAGGGTGCTGAGGGAGCTGGCAGAGGTGACTGCCAAGCCTCCTTCTACCATCTATCAGCATTCCTGGTTATCTGGAGAGGTCCCACAAGATTGGAGGCTGGCTGATGTGACTCCCATCTACAAGAAAGGCCATAAGGAAACCTGGGGAACTACAGGCCTGTCAGCCTGACCTCGGTATCGGGGAAAGTTATGGAGCAGATGATCTTGAGGGAGATCACACGGCACGTGCACGGCAACCAGGGGATCAGACCCAGTCAGCACGGGTTCACAAAGGGCAGGTCGTGCTTGTCCAACCTCATCTCCTTCTATGACTGGGTGACCAGACTGGTAGATGAGGGAAAGGCTGTTGATGTAGTCTACCTGGACTTCAGCAAGGCCTTTGACACGGTCTCCCACAGTATTCTCCTGGGGAAACTGGCAGCCCGTGGTGTGGACAGGTTCACTCTCCTCTGGGTGGGGAACTGGCTAGAGGGCCGTGCCCAGCGGGTAGTGGTTAATGGAGTTAAGTCCAGCTGGCGTCCTGTTACGAGTGGTGTCCCCCAGGGGTCGGTATTGGGGCCCATCTTGTTTAATATCTTTATTGATGACCTAGATGAGGGGATTGAGTGTACCCTCAGTAAGTTTGCAGATGACACCAAGCTGGGAGGATGTGTTGATCTGCCAGAGGGTAGGGAGGCCCTTCAGAGGGATTTGGATAGGCTGAATAGCTGGGCTGAGATCAATGGGATGAGGTTCAATAAGGCCAAGTGCCGGGTCCTGCACTTTGGCCACAATAACCCCATGCAATGCTACAGGCTTGGGGCAGAATGGCTTGAAGACTGCATAGAGGAAAAGGACCTGGGGGTGTTGGTTGATGCTCGGCTTAACATGAGCCGGCAGTGTGCCCAGGTGGCCAAGAAGGCCAACGGCATCCTGGCCTGTATTAGAAATAGTGTAGCCAGCAGGAGCAGGGAGGTGATCATCCCCCTGTACTCAGCTCTGGTGCGGCCGCACCTCGAGTACTGTGTTCAGTTTTGGGCCCCTCACTACAAGAAAGACATTGAGGCCCTGGAGCGTGTTCAGAGAAGGGCAACAAAACTGGTGAGGGGTCTGGAGCACAAGTCTTATGAGGAGCGGCTGAGGGAGCTGGGATTGTTTAGTCTGGAGAAAAGGAGGCTCAGAGGAGACCTTATTGCACTCTACCACTTCCTGAAGGGGGGCTGTGGTGAGGAGGGGGTCGGCCTCTTCTCCCAGATAACTAATGACAGGACAAGAGGGAATGGCCACAAGTTGCGCCAGGGAAGATTTAGATTAGATTTGAGGAAAAACTTTTTCTCTGAAAGAGTGGTCAGGCACTGGAATGGCCTGCCTAGGGAGGTGGTTGAGGCACCATCCCTAGCGCTGTTCAAGAAGCGTTTAGATGAGGCGCTAAGGGCTTTGATTTAGTAGTTTAGTGGGTGGGGATGGTGATAGGAGGATGGTTGGACTAGATGATCTTGTAGGTCCTTTCCAACCTAATGTATCTATGAATCTATGAATCAATATGAGCTTTTCCACATCCAATCTTTCTGCCAATGCAAGCGCTCTTTCTGCAACCAGCTAACAGTTCTCTGCTCCCTTCTACCTTGAAACCCACCCCCATCAGAGCTGTTTCTGCTACAAGACCCTTAAATTCTCACTAACAATCAAAGTTTGCCAGGAAGCTCAAACACTGGCTTTGGCCAGCTAAGAGGAATATGGTTTGCTTGAGCTTTCTGGCTGAGCTGAGCAAGCAGACTGGAAGCTACTCAGGGACATACTCCTGTGAACTGCAAGCCACTGCCTGAGGCTGCTCTTTACTTGTGCTGTTTTGTTCTTTGAAAGAGGCAAATGTGACTTTGTCCTCCTCCTGCTCTCACGTTGCAGGTCGAAGTGGCTTCCTGTATAGCAATAAACTCATAGCCGCATAAAAGTAACCCAGTCCATAACCATGAGTAAAACTGCAAGTAAGAGGAAAAGTAATTGCTCTGGCTGTAATTCAACCAGATGCAAATCATTCACCTTTTTGGGGGGCTACTTAAAAATAAATAAATTACCACCCCTCTCTCTGAGATTTTGAAGGAAGAATTTAATTTCCTGCCAGTTGCTTCAGTTTAAAGTGGGAATTGGGAGCTCTTGAGTGACCACATACACAAGGATCAGCCTTGCCTGGCTACCAGAAGGTTAAGGCTCCCTGACGTAGCAGTCCTTCTTTAACACTGCCTCCTGTGATATTACAATAGCTCTCTCAAATCCTGTTTCTATTAAGGATGGCATAGGCAGAATGTATCCACCTAGAAGTTATCAAACACGAAATAAACAGGAAAGCAATATATCTCCCTTTGTTTAAAAAGCACCTGCTGCATCAACTAAGTTATAGCACAGATAGAACATGAAAAATAAGAGCTGGCATAGACTAAATTGGAGAAACAATATTTCTGTTGGTTCTGCCACAGGAGCGACTCCTGTTGGACTGATGGCAAGGACGGACAGAGCCAGGCTCTCCACCCCGCTCCGCTTTCAGAGGTGGCTCTGCCTGGAAATCCCAGCTGTTGGCCAACTCTTAGTACAGGGAAAGCCAGGAAAGTGCTGAGCAGCTGAGAGTGGGAAGGCTGAGACAGCCAGGCTGGGTAGCGTGGTTTATTCCTCTGCATGGCTGAAGGCACCATAAGAAAGAGAGAAAACAAATTGGTTTTGTTCCAGATGAGACTCTGAGCTTCCACTGTTGCAGAGGGGTTGCAGCCTGTATCTTCTGGTTTGTACCTCTACTGCTGGATAGTTTTTATTTCTTAATGGGGGCAATATGTCATTTTTATATACATATATAATGTAACTGCTATTTAAATAAAAATAATGTAATTACAGATAAGCTCTGGAGAGCAAATTAACCTCATCATTTGTTTACTACAGGGGCATAGAAATAGTTTAAACAATACGACTGCATTATTAGCTAATTACAATAAAAATAATAACATTATTATACTTGCCTTGTTATTCTGCCATTATTATTAAGATTTTAAACTTCTCAAGTGTGCTAAATGCTCTGTAGAAAACCACGGGGCTACCTTCAGACCATCAGCTCCAAGGACAGGATTCAGCTCCAGGCTAAATCAAGATGCCACCTCCTTTACTGCATGTATAAGTTTGTATTACAGTCCAGGGGGGCCGAGCCAATAGAGTCAGCAGAGCATAGAGAGTGATTCAGTTCACTAACAAGGTCACATCCAGAGTGATTCAGCTGCACAAACATAGACATCAAGTACCATTTCAGATATTATAGGAACTTTGCTGGCGTGGCAGCAATGAGCTTACAGATTTGCTACCACATCCAGCAGCCCTAGCAGCTGTTTCAAGTGTCCTGGGACATCCAGATCGATGCAGATGTCTATGTTTAGATACTCTCAATATCTGGGAGGACAAGGGCTCAGTGTACTGTATTCAGTTGCCTAAACTGAAAGAGGCACCTAATGATGTTTGAGATGCTTGAGAGTGCTTCAGAGACTGCACCAGAAGGTCATCTTCACCCTGTTTTGTGTGCTTGCCTGGTGAAGTCATCTCAGTTTAACACAGGGCACTGTAAATTGTCTTTTCTCAACATGGGCATCTAAATCCCACCATCCATTTCCTGTCCTGGGTGTTGGTTTCACTAGTTCCTATCTGCAGATATGTATCTCAGAGAATTCCTGAAGCTAAGTGCACTTGGAGTCAGGTGGTTCAGAGTCTGCAGAAGGCCCCTTGCTCCTGGACTAGCAGATGCACCAAGCACCTCTCTTGGTATTAGATGTTTATGAGGGAAGACTGACTCCACCTTGGTGCCCAAGGCAAATGTTTCAGTTACAGTCATGTTTTGTTAAAGTGCCTTGATATTCTGCCTGAGCAGGGCCACCTACAGCCAGTTGCCCAGGCTCTACTTTGATATGATATTAGTGCCAGTCCCCCTCTGCTCTGCCCTTGTGAGACCCCACCTGCAGCCTGCATCCAGGCCTGGGCACCCAGCACAAGAAGGATGCAGAGCTGTTGGAGTGGGCCATGAATATTACTGGGGGGCTGGAGCACTCCTCCTACAAAGAAAGGCTGAGGGAGCTGGGCTTGTTCAGCTTGGAGGAGACTCCTGGGAGACCTCATTATAGCCTCCCAGTGTTTAAAAAGAGACTGGGGAGAGATTCCATCTCCAGGAACATAGTATAGGACAAAGGATAACAATTATAAGCTAGAAGAGGAGAGATTTAGGTTAGATGTTAGAAGGAAATTCATTCCTCACAAAGCAGCAAGCCACTGGCGCAGCTGCCCAGAGAAGCTGTGGTGCCCCATCCCTGGAGGTGCCCAAGGCCGGGTTGGATGGGGCCCTGTGCAGCCTGAGCTGGTGGGGGCAGCCAGCCCACGGCAGGGGTTGGGGCTGGGTGGGCTTTAAGATCCTTTCCAACCCAATCCATTCTGCGATTCCACGACAAGTCTGCAATTTGTCAGCACAAACATGCTGAAATAGAACCAGACAAACACTCTTTCCAGTTCCAGAAGAACAGCCCCAGAAGGCAGAGGAAGGAATAGAGGGACCAAGAGTGCATACAGAGGAGACAGAGCTTCTTCACTGAATGTAGAGAACAGAAAATGAGAAAGTGGGATCAAGAAGCTGGGAAAACAAGTGTCAGCTTTAGGAAGACAGAAAATCAGATCATTGTTTACACCTTGAGAGGAAAGGAGATTAAGACTGAAGGAGAACGTGTGAGGTGCTTAAGTCCTCTACAGCATCTGGTAGATGGTCAGTAAGTGTCAGTGGAGGGCAGGGGTGAGGCTGGAGTAACCCTCTGGATTTTAAGAGAATACTGGGAAGAGTATGCTTTGTGTTTTTTGAAAAATAGAAAGTAAAAAGTGTTATGAAAAAGGAAATAATTGCTTTATTCCTGCAAGTATCTCCCAAACCTCAAATGCTCACTTTATAATTTAACTCTCTCTCTGTAACTATTCTAAATCCCCTATGAGATCCACTATTTTTAATGTTTTAAATAACTCAACAAGGATTAAATAAGGAGTTGGTCTTTTTATCCTTCTATGGATAACAGCGTGAGGCTTTTCCACCAGTTTGTTGCTGTGTTCTCTTCCTTTCTGTTCTGAGTACGTGACAGTGATGCTTTCTATTCCTTTGCTCTGAGAATTAACCTCCCCAAATGCTGACATGCTGTAACAGCTGTGGTTCCTCAATTTGCACTAAAATGGAGTATTATTCCATAATGCTATGCAATTTGCCAACTCTTACACCTCCACAGTCCTGAAATCTTTTTCTCTGCATCAGAAGGCATTTGCATACATCAGGTCAGAGCCGACTTTCTTATGAAAACCAAATGCAAACTCTGCCTGTTTTCTTAATGTTTCAGTAGTCTGAAATTCCTGTTATCTAGTCTGGTTGCAAAAAGCCCTTTCAACTGTGGTCCATTCATTTTGGATACCAGCAAGAGAGAGGAGAGCATCTCCTAGTCTGGGGCTGGGGCTGGAGCTATGTCTAAATCCCTACCACTGTGGCTGTTAGAGGTGTGGCCATCATTTCTGGCTGTTGTCATGGTGGAGGTTTTGCAGATCCTCCTGTTGATTTTGCTCCGAAAATTTCAGCTTGTGACTGCCTTGGCCATCTAAGCACAGTCTCTAGTTTGCCCACGGGGTGCTGCAGCATATGCAGAAGTGATATCCGCCCACAAAGAGCTGTACTGGATGTGGGATGGAGTTGCAAAGGACCAGACATCTCACATGGCACCAGTAGAGACCATCCAGGAGGGACAGTCTTTCTCTCCTCGCTGCTCCCAGGCTGAGCCACCTCCACATGCCACCTCGCAGAGCTGAGCACTGCCTTCTCAGTGGGCATCAGTTGGTGATACTGTGGATGTGACAAGGGGCATAAAAAAATTCACACAGTTCAGCCCACTTCATTCTTTAGTCTTTGGGAAGTGTCAGAATTGAATTTCCAGATGCACCACTCTGTTGTGAATCTGACTGAGAGATTTAAAGCTTTGAGAACATATTTCTTTCTTGTTCTGATGCAGATGAAAACTCACAAGAATAACAATTCCCCTGGGATTTTTGCCCAGAAGTAGTAGAAATATCAAGCATGCAATCCATTTTGTAATATCTCTGACTTTCTTGCTCAAAATCTCATGAGGAAATTTTCCAGGACAGTTGAGTCTAAAGTGAAGTGCTCGAATCCAAATGAGTCCAGATAATGTTTTATTTTTCTTTGATCATTTACAATAATAATTTGAGCTATTTAAAGGGAGCATGGTCCAACATCAGCACTTGGTGCTCTGCTGTCAGCAAATTTAGGCACAAATGAAACTGAACTGGCCATGGAATAAGCACATAAAAGGGTTGGTCCCCAGTGGCATACAGTGACCATGGGAAGTCCAGTTGGCTTGCTTTGTTCTGCCCTGATTTTTACATCTCCACAGACTCCCTGTGATTATATGCAATTGCTAGAAAAGCAGGATGCTGGCCCAGCTCTGATCTGGAGCAGACGAAAGTGCAAGGAGAGCCTGTGAGCCAGGATTGCCTTGACCCTGACCAGGCTCAGCATGATGGACACATGCTTCTGCCCTTGTCTTTCTGTCTGGGTCACACTGCAGTTCAAATAAGGCATTTTGTAAAAGCAAAACCAACAGAAGTATAACCACTAGGTATTTACAGCTATCCCCCTTTCCATCACAGAAGTGAGATCCTGGGATTAGCTTATATCCTGCACGTCTGCATCCTCTCTTCCACTGCAGTACAAATAGTGCTGAGGTATAGTCACAGGAAGAAGGATACATTGGCAGGATCTGATGATCTCCAATGCTGAAAGATTTTTAGAGGAGAAAAGAAGAAAAGAAAGAGGAGAGAAAAAGAAGTGCATAGGGCACTTTGTAGTTCCATAACAAATGGTTCAGGTCCCGTGATGAGTAATTTCTGTGTCAGAAAAAAAAGAATCAAAAGGGGAGGACTAGTGTGTAAGGATGTACAAGGCCTACAAGGTGTTCAGACTTGCATCAGACAAAAGCCCTGTTCAGCTTAACACAACCAATTACTCTCGGAGCTGTGGGGAAGAGCAGCAGCACGCTGCCCGGTTCAGGAAGGCCGGCTGGTGGGTTGTCCTGCCTTTGGTGCTCCGAGAGCCCGGAGTCCTGGCAGCAGTTCCAAAGATCTGCCCACAGCTTCCACCCGCAGTCAGCACTTCTGTCTCCAGGACAAACACTGTCTGTGTGCCATTTCCTGGAGCTGTCAGGTAATCACGGCTGTCTGTGTTCTCCCAGCAGATTTCATGGCTGCGAGGCCTCAGAACAGAACAGCCAGGCAATGAGGCATTTCTCCGGAGGAGACTAGTGTTGACTAAACAATCTGAGGTTTATACTCACAGTAGGAGTAAAATTGATTGTGTGTACCTGCCCAGTCCAAAGCCCACTCATGTTCCACAGAAACACAAAAATACAAAATCACCGTGCTGCGCCACAAGGAAAGGAAGCAGAAATGTCACAGAGGGTGCAAGGTCGGACCCAGGGAGGCCCGGTGCCTCCAGTGAGCTCATACGGAGGATGGATTCCTGCAGAATGCCTCCAGCATGGATTCCCTCAGCAGCTGACAGGGTGTGAGACCTGTATGGATCCATCCCTGTCACCAGCCATGCCAGGAGGTGGGCTGGCTGCTCGGGGACTGTGTGAAATGAAGTGTTACAGGCAGCTCATTCCTCTGGGTCTAGCCCCTTCTTAACTACCTTGACCTTGTGGGGAAGTAATGACACCTTTCACGACTCGTTGGCTGGGCAGCCAGCAGCATCTGATGGACTTCTCTTTGAGGTGATGGTAGCACATCCTGGATGTGCTGGAGCCTGGTTTTTCAGCTTTGAGGTCTTTCAAAGGCAACAGCACCCTGCAGGTTGATGAACAGCAAGAGTGAGAAAGATGGGAAATGCATTCATGTGGGCAGTGGATGGTATCCAAGGTAGTAGCACCAAGATTTCGTCTATGTATGCCATCTGAGAGAAGGAGGAGTGCTTAGGGTGCAGATCTGCTTTACATTTATAGCCATTCATGTGTCTCTGTGGTCAGACAATTCGTGCCTGGCATATCTAAAGCTTTAACTGGTGGTCTGATTTCCTACTTTCTCTGTAGCTGCAAATCAGGTGTTCCTCCAATGGTCTCCTGGGCAGGGTAGGAGAGGTGAATCAGACCCTGAAAATTCAGAACAAGGTGCAAGAAATACAAAACCACGGCTGTAATCATATTCATCCAGGCAAGCTCTGTCGTGACAGGGAAAAACAGGTTTAAAATGCAGTAGAAACAAACCAAATGAGAAAACATTTAGAAAAATAGCTGATGTATTACTTACACTGGATGCACTTTAAATGTCTGAGAGTAATGAACTGGTACCTCACACAAATAGAAACTAAAAAGGAAAGGTTTCACATGGATGGAGGGATGGTAAATAATCCTGCTGCATATTTTGTTCTCTGAATGTAAACCTACTTCACACTCCTGTAGGCTAGCACACCTCCCATGCAAACATCTTTACTCTGAAAGGCTTTTATTTATTTTCATCTGAAAAGAAAACTTCTGTTGCCCAGAAAAGATGAAAGGATATTGAACCGGATCTAACACAGTCTGCTGTAAATAGCAAGAATGGAAAACAGAGGTGCCCTCAGCGATCATTTTACCTTTCTGTTGCAAGCAGTTAACCTGGGATGCACAGCCTGGACAAGCACCATGTTTTCTGGGAATGGTTGAGCCCTCGGCTGGAGGGTATGATCCTAGAAGCTGAGAAGCAGCAATGGATGACCAATGAAGACAAAAGTCATTTGTTCATCAGAACTTTCAACTTGCTATTTAGCGATTTTAACAGTGAAAAATAGCATGCACAGCTTATCCTAGGAATACCTCTGTAACACAAGAGCAGTGGTAGAGATTAAGAGAAAAGAGTAATGTGCTAGATAACTGTGTGCTGCCTTGTCTCTCTTCTAACCCCTACAGACACAGGAGGCAGGGAGCCCAGACAGATGTGATATGGGAGCCACTCAGTCTCAGCTCACAGCCATCTCCTGCCCCAGCAGCTCAGTGAGGGTCAGTTGCTCAGAACAGCCCATTCAACATGACTGCTCCCACTGCAGAGTGGCCAGGTGCTGAGACAGCTCGTTGGAGCTCTCCCAGTGATTCCAGCAGGGTTTTTCTTCGATTATCCTCCCACAGCCCCTGGGGATATGATTAATTCATGGAGCGTCACTGAAGGCATCTTTCTGTGGCATATGGAGTTAAAGTGTCCTCTTCACAGAGCTGCCTGGGGACAACTGTGAAATTTGTACAGACAATCCCACTAGGTAGTCAATCTTGTAAAAGCACCGATATTACAAAGTAAATACAAGTGATCTATTTGTTTAAGGTTATTACTGTGACCGACAGGGTATTAAAACAATCTTTCTACTGACAAAAGATATCAGGCCTGCACTCCCATTTGATGTTCCTAGGCAGCTTTTTTCTTCTCTCTTTCTCAGCCACTGAGCTTTGGGGTGTTCATCAAATTTGACTGATATGGAGATTGGAATACACTGCACAACCATCCCATTGAAATTCAATTCAGATATGGGTTTAAATTATAAAAAGAAACCTTAGCTAGTAATAACACTTTGATGTGCAGATGCATAAAAGTTTTAACTTTTACTTTCTTCTGAAAGAAACCAGCTTCCAGTCACACTATTTGATTTATATTTTATCTTTTAATACATCCAAAGCACGAATATTAAACATTGCCCTCTGTGGTCAGGAAAATTATAGTGGGTACCGTATGAAGACTTCCATTTCATCCTTTAATCAAGGTTGTATATGGACACTTCCATGAAACGTGAATATACTGCCCAATACTTAGAGAAAAAAGGTCAGTCCCTTCAAATCTGGGCCCTTTTCAAAAGCGTACCAGTTCTTTTTGAACTGGAAATTACAGCTAGGGAAGGACGTTGGCTGGATTTTACATTCTGGCAGCAGGCAGAGCTAACAAGAAGCCAGCACTGGACACGGCGAGCAGCTGGACTGATCTGTGCTTTGTAGCCCCTGCCATGCTCTCCTGGATGCTTTCTATTATGAAGCATTCCTGCCAACTCTCCACTTTGCTTATTTTTTTTATGTTTGCTTTTATATACAATTATCTTACAGTGGCAGATCTTGGCAAATCCATTAGTGTTTTGACTTCTGTAGTCTGCTGTACCCAAATCTCACCCAGCCCAGGGAGAGGTACCAGTATTCCTTCACCCACACCCACCTTAGCCTCTTATCCTTCCTTGGGATTTTACAGCATCCAACAGCTAGTAAAAAACTCTTTGCCCTCACAATCCCCAAGCCTAGCATTAACCGTAGGCTGAACAATAATTAATTAATTGTCACTAAACTATAATCCAGTTATTCTTGTGAGAATCAGGCTTCATTCTAACTTTATTGATCTGCCAAAGTCCTGTAAATAACATCAACATGAGAAGTGATCATCCCATTATACTCAACACTGGTGAGGCTGCAGCTTCAGTGCTGTGTTCACTTGTGGGTGCCTCACTGCAAGAAAGACACTGAGGCCCTGGAGCGCGTTCAGAGAGGGACAACAGCACTGTGAGGGGTCTGGAGCACAGATCTGATGAGGAGCAACTGTGGGAACTGGAATTGTTTAGTCTGGAGAAGAGGAGGCTCAGGGGAGACATTATTGCTCTCTGCAACTGCCTGAAGGGAGGATTTGGTGAGGTGGGGATCAGTATCTTCTCCCAGGTAACAGCAACAAAACAAGAGGGAATAGCTTTAAGTTGTGCCAGAAGAGGCTCAGGTTGGATATTAGGAAAAAAATTTTCTCAGAAAGAGCAGTGATGCATTGGAACAGGCTGCTCGGGGAGGTGTGGAGTCACCATCCCTGGAGGTGTTCGAGACACATGGAGATGTGGTACTAAGGCACATGGTTAGTGGGTATTATTGGTAGTAACTGAATGGCTGGACTAGATGATCTAGCAACCTTAATGATTCTATGATTCCAAGACTGCACATATCTACCTCTAACACTCAGCTCCAATTCTAGCTTTAAATCCAGCCCAGTAATACCTCTGTGTCTCAGAATTCAACATGGATGATTCCAGAAATAAATTTAGCTTATCATTAACCAGAACACATTCATCTGGCTTTCAACTCTCATTTTAATGTTTCCCCCTTGGTAACCTGGAACCATGACCCGAAGCCAAACCATGTCTTTATTCCTTGAGGTTTTGGGATCTATCAGCATTCATATGTCAACATGAGGGAGGGACTAAAGAGCTAGACTTATGTCTCAACCCTTCAAAGGCTGGGGTGAAGCTCTGTACCCACAGTGGGGATTTCAGCAATACCTTATGCACCAGAACTACACAGTGGCCTTTGTCACCCCACAGAAGGCACAGGGCTGCCATTGCATAACTCTCTTCAGGCCCTTAATTCCTGTTCTTTAAGCATACCTTAGCTTAAGTCAGACACACAGCCTGTGAGAAGCTGTGTTCCAGGGGAACCAGACCTCACTCCTATTCTTCAGGAGCTCAGGATGTGTCCCAGCTCTTTGACATATAGTTTCCCAAAGAGATACCTCAAACCCAAGCCTTGTGTGGATCACAACCCAGTCACCTGTCCCAGACCAGAACAAATCACAACATGCCATTCTATAGGCACAAGTCTTCATCAAACCTCTTACAGAAGCTTTGGCTCTCTCCTCTGATCTGTGCTATGCCCTATGTTATGCCCCAAACTGTGTACAGGTGTTGCCTGAGCCAGGCCAGTGCCCCTCAAGAGACAGTGTTAATAACCAAACAATACAGTCAGTTGCATATCCTGGCTCTGTTTAATTTACCGCTGTAGATATAGCCACAGATACCACAATAAATACAGCCCTGGAGGCCCCAGGATCAGAAAGCATGTTCTTTATCCCACTCCATCTCTGTCTTAGCTGTAATGCCATAAACAATAACTTTGCTAGATAAAATATAAGTAATTCTACCCTGCAGGCACCTTCTCGATTCTAGCATGGAAGATTTGGCAGAATACAATGCAGATAAACAATAAATGATTAATTTCCCAGGCCTAGCAGATCCCTGTTGTACAGGTTATTGCTGGGTAAGAAGTCCTAGGAGTGAAAAAGTAGAACCAGGTAATTGCAGAGCAGTTCAGATGAGAAAGGACATCCCTGCATCCCTACGTTCTGCTCAAAGCAGGGCAGCTTTCAAGCAGAGCAGGACCTTGCCCAAGATGACGCTCCACAATAAATTTGGCTGTCCTCTTCCAGTTCATAATCACTCCCCCTGAAAAAAGTTTTTCTTATGTCAGGTTGGTTTTTCTGTTGTTGGAGCCCGTGACTGTGGCTTCTCATCCTTTCATTCTGCATCTTGGAGAAGGGTTTGGCTTTGTCATCTCTGCGAGCACTGCATTCCTTGGGCTGGGTTAGGCTCCTGTGGACAATTCAGTGTTTTATTTCCTCACATCCTCAAGTTTAACACAGTCAATTGGTTACCTTTTGTGATTTTTTGTCAGAGGGAAAAGTCTTCTCTGCAGGCAGAAGGAGACAAGTAAACATGCCAGACCAATGTGGAAGATAGCAGTGGTGGGACAGATGGCCACTGTTTCAGGATAAGGAAGAAGGGGTTGCCGTAGTCTGCACTGACTGCAGGCAGCAACGAAGGCTGCTATGAAATGAGGCCAATAGATCAGAGCAATTTCTAAGCTCCGTAGTAGCACAGCATGATATGCTGCGATCATAAAAAAAATATTATTTTTCAGCTCCTATTTCTAAATCCTACCTCATAACTATCCATCTCATTCCCTAACAAATGAAGAAATGCAACCAACCCTAAGGCAAATCAGTCATCCCAGCGAGTGCTGCTCCTCTTCTCAGCAAACAAGCCTTGCAGGACACAGCAATGGCACAAGTGTTTCTGTCACAGGAATCCCACATTTGTTACATGTGGAACTATAAAGCGCACGATGCCAGTGGCACCAAACTTAACAAAAGGCTGCTATTTTGTGAGACTCTGTATCATCTAGGATTCCAGCCCTGGATTACATAGACTTTAATGCCAGCCTAACTGTGTACCAGGTGATGGCATCCTTGCTTCAGTGAACTGTAAGTCACTCTGTTTGTTGGCACTGGCCCTCCTCAGAGACTCCGATAGCAGAAAAAGTCCCTAATTTTTCAACACCTGGTTTTGCATGCCTCACTGAGCCATGTAGCTTTGGTGTATGCTGTACAGCACAGAATATGACCTTCAGCAACATGATCTAGCTTTGAAGTTGAAGATAACTTCAAAGTTGGCCCTGCTTTGATCGCAGGGTTAAGCCAGAGGTCCTCAGATGACCTTACCAACCTTAAAGGTAGGCCTACATGCGAACTCAGCTAACATCAACCTATCACCTGAGCTTTGTAATATCAACCAAGAAATCCATTTATGCATTCCTTTCTTTACCTCAACACAATGCCAGCAGTAGCCTTAGTGAGCACCATCTGGTCCAGATCAGCAGTAGAATTAACTCATGCTATTTGCCCATGCCAACATACAAACATGGGCTTTGAAAGTATGCTCAGTAAATTCCTATATCCACTCAAGGAAGGAAAGAGAAGCCATCTTTTGCTTTCACTTCAAGACTCTCTCATCCACATTTTTTAGAGTTTTCTGAAAGTTGCTTCTGGCTTCCTGGCAGTCCTCTGGCTCTTTCTGTTCAGCCTTTCCTTCTGGGGATCAGCGCATTCACAGTGTGCTTTTCCCTTGTTTACAGAGGCACTGGCTGTTCTTCTCTGCTCATCCCAAAGTGGAGTGATTTCCTGTCCCTCAGATTCTTCATCTTTTCTTGAAGATGACAGCAAGATGAATCTTCATGGGTTTCTAAAGACAATCATAAATATTACCTTAACACAGCATTTAAAAAAAAAACAAGCAAAAAGCTTGGAAGTTAGAGGTCACCTCTAATTTACTAATTAGGTCAGACTAGGATGTCTCTGATTTAACTTGCTTCCTTGGTACAGCAGTTTGGAGGGGAGGAAGTTTCCCCTTCAGAGTGATGCCAACTTCTGGCTGTGCCAAAGCGCGTCCTGGCACAGAGCTGGGCATCGTGCCCTGCTCAGCTCCGGGGGAACGAGGGCTTCAAAGTGCCCTTGCTGAGGGCACAGGGACATGGCAGCATCATTTCAGATGGACTGCATTTTTCTGCTCAAGTGATGTAGAGTTTCAAAATGAGAGAAAGCATTTAAAGGGAATAAAAAACACTACTTCTCAATGAATGTTCGTGTCAAGGGTTACCGTCTAGCTACAAAATCTCTGTTGCTGTGAAATACCAAGTATGTATCAGTGTACAAAGCCTACATTTTCCAAGCAGATGGTCAGTGGCAGATGACCTAACTCACCAGCCACTCATTCCAAGCTGCAGCTGTGGCTCAGGTTAATTTTCCTGCCAAGTCTTAACTGTAATTTAAATTTCCTCCACTAGTTAAGCTGAGCAATCTGTACTTCAGATCTCTTGAGTATTAATAAAAGAGTTATGAGAAGTTTCAGGATAAAAGGTTAAGCCCATAAAAATATGCAACTCATTTATAAAAATAACTCCATCAGGTTTTTCACAGGCTATAAAGACAAGGATGTTAATTTCTGCATTCGTAATAAACTTGTGACTTACAGTGGTAGAAGCCACAGGGGCAGCCTCTCTTTGGGAATCCCAAACTTTTCAAATCTGAAACTAGCCTGCATGCTTCATGGGTATTATTTGCTTCACAGCTGTGACATATTGTACTTCACAACCACAGAAATAGCTCAGGAGGCAGAGAGACGTTCTCGGTCACCTCAGTGTGGCCCTGTGGAGCTCACCACCTCCTGTGAAGCTCAGGCCCTCTTCTGATGGGTTGCTTGACCACAGAACCCAAATGTCCCAGTGGGATTGTCCCTCCTAACAAGTCAGGCTGTTTCATTGAGTCATGTTCTCCGTTGCCTAGAGCTGCTGTTTGCAGGGCAACAAGGACAGTCTCCCTGCACTCCTGACTGTGGCAGTGTCACCTTCAGAGTGATGCTTCAGAGTATGTCAGATATCTGAAGCACCCAGATGGCTTTTGTGAGTGGGGTGAGTCTGCTTGTCCCTCTGGAGGCCAAGTGGAATCACTGGGGCTAGCTTGGATACAGGCATTGTGAACACCCAGGGTCAGGGGAGAGCAGTCTCTTCTCTCTCAGGTCAAAGGGAATCAACTCAGTCAGAATTACCAAGCGCAACTGAAAATAGTTAAAACATTCCACAGAATCATTAAGGTTGGAAAGACCACTAAGATCATCCATCAACTCATGCTTCTGACTGCTTTAGACCATGTCCCTCTGTGCGACATCTCCACGTGTCTTGAACACCTCCAGGGACAGAGACTCCACCCCCTCCCTAGGCAGCCTGTGTCAGTGCCTCACCACTCTTTCTGAGAAGAACCTGTTCCTAATATCCAACCTGAACCTCCCTGGGTGCAACTTACAGCCACTATCTCTTGTCCTATTGCTACAAGGGAAAAGAGGTCAACCCCCACCTTGCCGCAACCTCTTTTGAGCTGAGCTTGTCAAAAAGCCAAGGTTTGTAAGCTGCCCAGCACATATACAGAGTCAGTGAGGTCTGGAGACAACTTCTAAGCTCTACTAAAAGCCCAGATTTCTTGCTATTGCTGTAAAATACTATGAGAAATGTTTATGCAGTTCCTCAGGAGCTCAGAAATTACTTTAAAATAAATCAGCTTAAAATAAACCCAATAATTCCTTGTTATACTTGATACCATATTCATCCTCATATAATCAGCTTTTCTCGCTAAGCATTAGCTTGTATTTGCCTATCAATTTTAAAAGGTCTGTTCTTTCTTCTTGTCTAGAAGCCTTTACAGCCTCTTCCTCTGCAGCATCTGCTGGGGAGACAGGGAAATGAAAGGCAAGCACGTGGCACACAGTGCTACTCCAGAAGCAGCAGCCTTGGGTTGGCCATAAATAGGCAGTCCATGCTATTTATTAAGACGTATATGAATTTACAGCAAAATGTAAAGCTGTGTTGATATGGCCAGTGACAACCACTGCAACAAACCCCAGCAACCAGAATATCTTGCCTGTCTGATGTCTCCATCCTATGGAACAAACGCATGAAGCTCGTGAGGAGTCATCAGCTGAGTGTGAGAGACAGAAGCAAAACCATGGCAGGTGGCAATGGGACCTTCAGCAGTCCCTGGAAATCATCACCTCACTCAGACAACTTTAATCTGGAGTAAGACAGCTCACTCCAGGTTGGCCATCCCCCTAGATCTATTATTTTCTTCCTATTTGTATTAAAAATGAGAGCAGAAGCAGGAGAGTGCTTCAAGCCTATGCTATGTGAATAGAAGTAGAAATAATAGTACTTAGCCTTTATGTAGCAGCTTTTTATCTGTAGATTTTAAAGCACTTCCACAAAAGGACATCACAGTCACTCTCCACGTTCTCCCAAAAGAAGAGAGGTAGCCAAGCTCAGGGGCACATCCCACCAAGGCAGGCAGCAGCCCCCAGACCTGCACTGCCTTCCCCACCACTCACTCCTGACCTCTCTAAAGCACACAGGGCTGCTTCTCTCTGCCACCCATCCCTCATACATGCACCATCTCCTAGGACTGGGACCAGCCCTGTGGGTGGGAAAAGCATCAGGGCACTGGGTGGGATGGGGCCAGGAGCTCAACACTGCAGGGCATCATCCCAGGGCTGCAGAAGCTCTCTAGAGCACAGCCTGAAGAGCTGTACCTCTCCCTGCTGCTGTTGAAAATGAAGCAGTGAATTAGTGCTGTGTTAATAAAGCAGACCTCCAGGTGTGTTTGCTTTCCCTATAAAAATGAGGTACAAAATAAGAAAAGACCTATACACAGGGGAGGAGTAGTTTGCTTGCTCCAATCTACCTTAAGAAGAAAGGATGCTCCTGTACAAACCAGAGCCCTCTCTCATTAATAAACCTTTTCACCAATAACGTACACTCATGAGGACTGCAACGCTCAGTGCAGTGAGTTTTGCACTTCTCTATAGGTCTTTTATACAAGCCTGGAATCTGCTGCAATGTCCTCACAATTGAAGACAGAAAAGGGCTAGGAAGCCCAGTACTTTCTGATGTTTAAAAGCATTTTAATCAGAGCAGCTGTACTGAATGGGTAAACGGCAGCAGGGAGCCCTTCACAGCTGCTGGAGAATTTGGGCCTGCCCTTTACATGGGCTAAATGTGTCTTCTGTGCTTCTTGCTTGTGTGCTGCAAACCCTGTACAACACCAGGATTTCCATGGAGATGGAGGCATTGCATATTGTCGAGGTAAGGATGTGAATTTAAAATAGAAATATGATTGATCTTGCAGTGCTTCTCAGGGGGCAAGGCACTGTTATGCTAAAAAGCACGCTTTGCAGCCCTCTGCCACTACAGCAGGGCTGCTGTTAACTCCTGCAGCACCAAACCCCACGCACCCAAGAGCAGCCTGCAGTAATGCAGGAGTGATGCACAGGCAGCACGGCTGCTTGTCTGCCTGCTTAGAAGCTCCAGCTTCCCTGCAGCACTAGCACAGCCAAACTGGCGTGGCATAACTCGCCCTGAGGTACACTGGGAACCTCTGGGGGGAGAGTGAGGGCTCAGCATGGTGTAGAATAAGGACATGAGATTTTGGAATCGCAGAAGAACTTAGCAGGAAGAGTTAATATATGCATGTTTTTGATATATCAGTGCTCTGCTAATTGCCAGAAAACATGAGGAAAACATATTATTCAAGCCCAATAATAAGTATCTGGTGCCAAGATTTTCTCCTCCCACATCCCCCGCCTGCCACTCAGCATTTAAACAGAACCAGGAAGAAGTGCAGGGGCTGTGGGCAGGTGATCCAGGAGGTGACTTCTGCTTCTGGCTGATGGAGATCTCTCAGATGAATGTCTCCGAAGCTCTCTCAGCACCGAGACACTTCATATATAGTAACAACAGTGCTCATTGTGTGTTAGGGGAAAATAACCAGCGTGGCAGTGTGGAGGTGTAGGCAGCCTATGCACATCCCTCACATGGATGTGCAGGGAGTGTTAGCCTGGAAGAGGTGTAGGCATGCTGCTTGGGAGGGAGACCTCGAGGCAGACAAGCTGGTCTTTACAAAAACCAAGGCCTGAGGAGAGTTAAAACATGGATGTTACAGAAGTGCACAGGGTGACACACTGCTGAGTTCAGAGCCTGGATGGAGCTCCTTAGCCCAGGGCTGCAGCAGGGCATTGGCACTGCTCTGAGCCACCTTCAGCAGGTCTGAGGGGAAGAGGCTGAGGGAACTGGGATGGTTCAGTATGGAGAAGGGGAGACTCAGGAGACCTTATTGCTCTCTACAACTGCCTGAAAGGAGGTTGTGGTGAGGTGGGGGTCGGTCTTTGCTCCCAGAATGTGTTTTTGCAGTGAGCATATCCCCTCTCAGTCTGTATTTTACCAGGATGAGCACAGACCCTTTGTTCATAGAATCACAGAGTGGTTGGGGTTGGAAGGGACCTTAAAGGCCACCTAGTTCCATCTCAGCAGCTCAGGCTGCTCAGGGCCCCATCCAGCCTGGGCTTGAGTGCCTCCAGGGATGGGGCACCCACAGCCTCACTGCCCTCTGAATAAATCAGTTTCTTCCTAACATCTAAATTTAATCTCCCTTCTTTTAGTTTGTAACCATCCCCCTTGTCCTATCTCTATCTGACTGTGTATGAAGCTGGTCTCCATCTTGCTTATAAGCTCCCTTAAAATACCAGAAGACTGAGCTCAACAAGGTTTACCTGAAGCCTTCTTTGGGCTGAAAAGATCCTCGGGCAGCAGTGGGATCCAAACCCACAGCTGGAATAACGACCTGGATTCACAGGCATCTCTTCTGGATGCCAGAGAGCAGATGTACGTAGAGGATGAGCAAGGGTTTGAAGTTGGTCAGAGCATCGCTGCTGTCAGTGTAAGAATAACATTGTTTGAGGGACTCTGGTGTAAAAACGATTCTCTGTTGCCTTCTCTTTGGCAGAAATAAATTCCCCAGAAACGATTTCAACAGCAGCCAAGGGAATGCTTAGGCAAGCCAGCCACTGTGAGAGCAGGAGCCCCATCACACAGCTCCCTGCCACTATCCTGGGCTCTCCCTTGTGTGGCTCCTGGGCTGCTGCCCACATGAGCCTTGGGGGAAGCAGAGTCCAGGCGCAGCCTTATATCCTATCTCAGTGAAGATGTGAGTGTGACAGAAGGATTCAAGATAAAACAAATTTCAGAGAAAGTGACAGGGGGATTAAAATCCAAGTAGAGCATAAATAGACAGGGTTAGCATCATCAAAATGAAATTACTTTCTCCTTATTGTTCTTTACACACTGCATATTGACCGTGTAAGTGAACTGTTTTCTGTAGCATGTGCAATTGACTTCGGGAAACTTCCTCAAATCAAATTGGAAATGTTTTGAGATTTCTCAGGAGAGCGAACAAGAAATAAATAGCAAAGCAGCATTCTGTTGAGGTGTCTAGTCACCAGTCATCATTAGATCTGACAGACAGAACAAGATGTTTAGAAAACTTATTGAATATGGTCTGTTATCTAGCTGTGTACCGAGGTTTCTATCTGATGTATCTCTGACTTTCTTTGTGTAAAAAGGACTCTGTTCCTTTTGAACAAAATCTTCTGTTTATCCTAAAGACCTCGTTGTCTACATTACATTGCTTCTGAGTACTACACGATTTATTTGATGGCAACATAGTTCTCTCTGTTTTAATGTTGCTGTGAAAAAATAGGAGCGTTGCAGTTTGGTGAAGGGCAGACAAAAATCTGCTCATGTTTATGCTTGAATAAATCTAAAACAACTGTTGACTTTGGTTACTCATCTAGATACCCGCTGGTGTAACAGGGGAGAAACAGCCACAGGATGCTCAGTTTTTTTGGATCACAGTCATCCCTGAAGGGCTGAGCCTGGGCTCCTCGTGGATAATGCACAAACACTTTGAAGAAGTCTTTGTCCCCCAGCCTGGATCTTCAGTCTTCTCCTGCCCCTGTCTCTAAAGCATTAAAGTGAATCAGAGACTTGAGAAGCTTTTCCCTGGGTAGGGACTTACAGGCCATGCTGAAGGCACTTAAGCTTCTTCTGGATAAATTATACTGAATACTTGGCACCCTCTAAACTTTTCCAGACTTCAAATCATTCTTGCAGCACTTCTCTGAATCCTTTCCAATTTATCAGCGTGCTCTTTAAACTGAGGATCCAAGAAGTGGTCAGTTTGTTCCAGTAATGCTCTTGCTAATGCCTCACGGAGTGATAATTTCTCCTTCCGCCTCTCATGAGCACTTTCCTCCTCCTCAGGCCAGGATTGCTGCAGCACTTCAGCCACTTGGTTAGACGGGAGCCATTAGCAGTCAGCTATCCACTGTGAAACCATTCCTTGGCCATTGCTTGCTGAAATACAACCCTGAGTCCTATCCCCCGCGTTTTTGTTCCAGCAGACACATTTCTATCTCCAGCAGTTCAGCACAGCATTAAATGGCTCATTATTCAAGCAGGGCCAGGTTTCTGGGCGACCTGATAGCTCTGAGGAGCTGCCCTTCAGCATCTCCCCGTGCCACCAGCAGCTAGCTCTCTCGGGGCACTGCTGCACTCCAGTTGATGTGGACCATAAGCAGGTAAAATCCCAGCAAACACTCCTCTGGGATGCTGGTTCCTAAACGCTATTCCTTTCCGGGCTCCATCCGTTGGCAGATTTCTCAAGCCTTTTGATAGGGGTTTGTGTACAGAAATGTTGTTGGTTTTCTTAACAGAACGTCAGATGCTATCCAGCAAGACGCCTGACAGTGCAGCGTTTGGCAATACATTACTTTTATCAGCCCAGCCGAATCTCAAAGAAAAAGCAATATCGGGTTTGACAGAAATACTGCTCTGCGCTCATTTGCCTGTGCATACAAAAAAAGCAATCAGTCTGCAAAACCTCGGCAAATAAGAAAATATATTCAGTTATTTAAATTTTCAAAGAAAAATCTTTAGTTCATCTGCTTTGCAATATTCCTGAAAACAGAAAGGTTTCTCCTCCTTACTGATACACAGCGACTCCCATCACATCTGAGACAGCTAATTTCACTCTCAAGCCATTTAAAGCAGATGGATTGTAGTCATGCACAAAACTCTCTAATGAATAAGTAAAACTACAGTTACTTATTATATTACATAATAGCCATTTGTAAAGGACTGATCATTGAAGCAGTTGAAGTTTTCAGCTCCTCTTTGCCGTGCTATATTTAATTGCCTTTGTCTGAGGTGGTTTTGTTGTGCATTTACTGCCATCCAGTGCTTCTGAGAGATATTGCTCTCACTCTCAGAGCTAACCCGGAGCACGACTGTTGGGCTCTCCACGAATTCGCCGACCTCATTAGCAGGAGCAGTGCCCCAGGTGTTTTACAGCAGTAAGCCACGCACCGCTCCGCTGTGTGCAGTGTTTGGTGATGCTGCAGTGTCTCGCTGTGCCGACACTTCATCACGATGGGACTCAAGTGGCCCAAACCTGCACGCAGGGCTCAGCATGCCCAGCATCAGAGCGTGCTGATGGAGCTGTGGTTCGCAGGTGTTAGAAGGAAAACGCTTCAGGATGAGCATCTTAAATTATTATTTGCTTTGGTTTAAAGATGGTAATCTTTTCCCTTGTGTTTTTTTTTTTTTTCCTCCCCTCTTAATTTCCTCCCCAGGATTTGCTTTAGCATAGCCTGCAAATATTCACACAGCTCTCACAGAACGAGCTACTTCTGCTCGGCTGGAAGCTAAAGCTCAGCACTTGAAAAGCGTCCATCTTACCTGGATCACACACTCCGTGAGATCTGCACGTGTTTGTACAATATCTAAGCTGGAGCAGCAGAGGTAATCGCTTCTTCTGCCTTAGCAGGCTTAGTGCTGCAAGGAACTGGGGCTTCAGGAGGGCCAAACAAATGTTACTGCAAATCTCCTAAGGATCTTGGGCTTGGAGCTCAGGGCTGTGAGCTGGGGAGTCAGGCCGGCCTCCATCCTCACCAAGGCACTCAGACCCCATTTTAGAAGTTCTGCAAGCACTCCTTGATTTGGGAGCATAACAGACCCCTGAAGAGCTCTATGTATCCAGACAGCTTTGTACTCTCGGAGCTTACCTGTGCCATCTAGTGGTAGTTTCTCCATTGCACTAAATTACTGCGGGGAAAAAAACCAACCATATATTAGTATATCCAAATTGAAGTCTATTTTGCCATTAAGTGCCGATTTAAAGAAGCCTGAGCTTGCATGGTACAGCACTTCAGCACCTTTTTTTCATTATTATTGTGAGGAAGGTCAAACACTAGAACTCACTGCTCAGGGAGGTTGTGGGATCTCCAGCCTCAGAAATACTCAACCCCAGCTGGATGTGGCCTCAAGCACGCTGCTGTGGCTGGTCCTACTCTGAGCAAGGCTTGGAGCTGATGGTCTGCAGAAGCACCCGCAGCCTCAGCCATCCTGTGATCATGTGGTACAATGTATGGATTTGCCCCAGAATAAAACCTTGTATAGGGGCAGGGACATATCGTACAGCAATTCTAGTCAAAATTGTAGCTAAACAGTTAATTACGTTCATGAGTTAACCAATTTTCAAGTTCTATTAAGATAATGAACCCCCTAATGACACAGTAACTCATAATTACATTCATAAATATCACATAATTTAACTTCCAATGTACTAAAATGTTCAAGCACGTGCACGGGTATCAGAATAACCCTGCTATGGTCTGTACACATATTAATTTGAAGCGTGCTTGGATGAACAGGAAACCTTTCCCCTTTAACACATACGCTGGTGCAGTGTCTATATTCCAGACCAATGAGCTAGTTAATAAAGGACCAAGAAAGATTTTATGGGATGAAAGTAAACTGTGAGGCAGCCCAAAGGAGAGAAAACACGGCCCAGAAAACACTTTCTGGTACAACCACAAATTCCCCACTTAAAACTTTCAGCATACATTGTTCAGATACTCCACATATCTCAGGTGAATTTCAGATTACAAATATATGGGATTTGCCTTTCCACACAACAGCACTGAACCAGGAAGGCTGGCACAGGAAAGCATCTCAGCTATCCTGACCCAACTGTCCTGGTCATCCAGTTCCTGTGCTGCTTGGCACCCCACAGGTCACCCCATCCCCAGAAGCACGCATCCCATCAGCACCAAGCACTTTGTCTCACTGTACCACAAATCCACTGCATGCAGACATCTTTCCTTTTCTTGCTGTCTTTTATCCTTGAGGAGGAAAAGAGCCTCCATTGCTCTCACCTCCATAACATGAATGCCCACATCACCGTGTGCATCTGAGCAGTGAACTGCTCTTTGCTTAGTCATTGTCTCACATAGGCAGGAGGCTGAGGAACAGCTGAATACCATCATCCAGTACTATGTCTCGTGCTACAACGTTTTACTGTGTTTTATTTCCTTTTAAAGTCATGTTAGTTTAAAGTCTTTGCCTCAATTAATCTCCATGGCTTACAGGATTTCAATTGAACCCTTTAAAAAGTGTTCTTCCTCCTTTATCATTGTTTCTAATTTTGTGCTTCTTTCACAGTGGTGAATCAGAGAGAAATTAATCTGATTCAGTTTGTGTTCTTTTTCAATTGATTCCAATTCCAGATGGTTTTTACATCCTTCAAATACATTAAATGGTGATGGTAGAGAAATGCAGAGCTGTTTTCACGAGAATAAAGAAAACTGTCCTGAGAACTTCCTCCCTTATCTAATCCAAATCACCAGGAGCACAGGAAAGGCTTTGCAGAGAACCTGTAAAGGAGACCTGAACTTTGGGAAGAAGGGGCTGTGTTTTGGATGCTCTCTTCCAAGGCTTTCATCCCATTCATTTATTTTGCCGTCATGAATGCTAGGAACTGGATGGAATAAAATTCCTTCAGAAAACATTAATGTCTCCTGTGGAAGAAAACAAGGAGGATTTGGGGCAAAAGTTAGTTTGTATTAATAAACTCCTGGTCTGCTTGAGCCATCCACTGTAATCTTCTAATCCTGAACATTAAAAGAAAATATCACTTATCAACGGATATTTTTAATTACCTCTCCCTATGTAAAATAGATGTAGCAGATCCATAAAAGACATGGCTTGAGGTAGGGATTCCTGATTGGAGGAAACAGGCTGTTTGCCTTTCTCTTCTTAAACAAAATGTAGAGTCCATCCTGTGGTTGGTTTCACCATGAGCACTTCCAACCTGGGCCCATGCATGTTTAATGCCCAATAACCAAGTCTGAGTCTGGCCCCAGATCACCCTGACTGGAAGCTGTGGGATCTCAATGAGCTTTAATATTGCTCTGCCCACAGCTCTAAATGAAAGACATAATTTAAGCATGATTAAAAATATTAAAACAAACATGTAACACGTGTCTGGAGCACAAGGCTTATGAGGAGCGACTGAGGGGGCTGGAATTGTTCAATCTGGAGAAGAGGAGGCTCAGGGGAGACCTTATCACATTGTGCAACTGCCTGAAGGGAGACTGTGATATGGTAGGGGTCTGCCTCTTCAATAGGACAGAAGTAATAGCCTCAAGTTGCACTAGGGGAAGTTCAGGTTGGCTATTAGGAACAGTTTCTTCCCCAAAAGAGTGGTGATTCTTCTCCAAGAGTGGTGAGGCACTGGCACAGGCTGCACAGGAAGGTGGGGGTGTCACCATCCCTGGAGGTGTTCAAGAAACGTGGAGATGTGGCTCTGAGGGATGGGGTTAGTGGGGAAATATTGGTGGTAGGTGGACGGTTGGGCTAGATGATCTTTGAGGCCTTCTCCAACCTTGGTGATTCTACAATACGCTGCAGTCACAGCTGAACCACGGAATATACGTTTGCTTTTGAAATGGCAGGAGAAGAATGCATTTGGCTTTTCCACTATGAATATCTGCACAAACTGGGCAAAAAGAAACCTCCAAGCCTTTTCTGATCACTGATATCTTTACAAAAGTGTTTCTTCCTAAGTTTCATTCGCCCATTCTTGGATGCCTGCGCTGTTGGTGCCCCAGCTTAGTATTTCATCATGGCTTAGCCTGTTATTCCAATTGTTCAGTTTGTTAAGCATCCAACCTGCCTGTTCTTGTGCTTAACTTCTCCCTACAGTCTCTGAAGAGCTATTCTATATTTCTGCTGACTTGAAAGTATTTGCAGGCTGTGGCGTTATCCTTCTTGCAACGCATCACATTGAGTTAAGCAGGAACTCCTCCTCACCTTACCCAGATTTTGAATTCTTTTTGGTTTGTGTTTTTATAAACTCTGTGAATCAGGTTAATCCCTCTCTCTGAGCTTCTTTTCTGTAAGGATTTCATAGTAGCAGATTTGGAAAAAGTCCTGCGAAATACAAGAACATTAATTGGGTCCCATCTCACATAAGAGCAAACTGAAAGTCAGCACAGATTCTGAAGGTAGCCAAAGGAACCATATGACAGGTCAATCCATCACATAGGAATGCTGTGGCTTCCACGAGCCTCCTTTTTGAAGCTGGGAATTGCTGGTCTCAGCCTTTCAGATGCTGAACGTGTGCTCAGGGGGCTGATGAGGTCCCACAGAAGCAAATGAGAGAAAGCAAAGCAGGTTGCTGCCTAATGGACAGTGTCTCCTGAGGGCTGTTGGCTGTGATGTAGCAAAGCTGAAGGCTGATGCCATGGGGACTCTGGGAGAGGACAGGACAGCCACGTGCCCTCATGGGCTGCAGCTTCAGGGGCACATGCAAGCTGTAGATCACAGCTTAGAGCACAACCATCTGGATGTTTCCAAATTAGACAGCAGTTCTGGACACGTTGTGCTGATGTTTATGCTCAGTTTTGCATTAGGACAAAACAACAAATGTTGGAGAAGCCATTTTTCCCCTGAGATGAAATACCTAATTTCTGCTTGGCTGTAGAAAATAAACAATCTGCAGTAGCTTGGAGGCTTAATTAAAAGTGGACTATACCTGTGGTAAGAACTCGCAAACATCAACTTTTTAATGNATGTTGGAGAAGCCATTTTTCCCCTGAGATGAAATACCTAATTTCTGCTTGGCTGTAGAAAATAAACAATCTGCAGTAGCTTGGAGGCTTAATTAAAAGTGGACTATACCTGTGGTAAGAACTCGCAAACATCAACTTTTTAATGGCTTGTGTGAGCAATCAAAGGGAGAAGAGAAAAAAAGAGAAAGTTGTTTGAGCCTGCAGTGTAATGAGAAAAATGAAGAGCAGCCGGTGTGGGGACTGCGACCTTGGAGATAAACATGACTAATCTAAGCACTGAGTGACCCATGGGATGGAGAATATTACTTTAACAAGATGTGCTTTATAGAGCTGCATGATTTTACTACCAGGATACGATGAAGACATTATGAAAAACAGAAAGAGAAGTATTTTCGAGACGGTGGAAACAATATTTATTCCCTGTACCAGCTGAAGGGAAGAGGGGTCTAAGCCCGTCCCTCAGCACCAGCTCTGCAGGAGCGAGGAAATGCTCACCCATCCCTGGGATGGATTTCAAAGAATCTACATTAAAACCTGCAGGGATTAATTCCATTTGAAAGGATTGTTTGCAGTCAGCCTCCTAAGAAAGACCATCTCTTGCTCTCAAGCAAAGAGAAAACTGTCAGTTGCAGAGCTGGACAGGATCCAGCTGTCCTCAATGCACACTGCAATAGGAGAAAAAAGAATAACAAAGTTCTGATACGCGTGAACACAATAGAAGAGGAACAGAAAACAGCTCCTGTGGCACTCCCATCCTTGCCAGTACCCTAAAGCACGCTCCCTGACCCATCCCACGTGTGCACATGGTTCCTGCATGGGCTGAATTCTCCTACTAAAAAAGAGCCCCAGTTCACAGTAAGGGCAGTGCTGCACTGGCTGCTCCCCTGCAAGCACAGCGCTGCCACTGCCACCTTGCAGGAAGTTTGCTCTACCCTGATTAATTACTAAGGAGGAGACGCAATAGCAAATTCTTTCAGATATGTTCATCTGTCAGTCAAAGAGAGGAGGAAGCTGGTTAATTTGGAAACAGGGAGACGTTCCTCACTGGAACATCACAGAAAATAAATGAGCATTCTGGGGCTTAGGTTTGTTGATTCTATGTCTGTTAAAAAGAATTCTTCTAGTGCTGTATTTCAAGTGGGAAAGATATACAGTCGTGTACAGAACTCTTGAGAGAGAAACCTAAGATGTTTGCAAAGACAAACTACAGTGGAAAAATAAAACATATGTGATTTATTACTGACTTTAATCCTTTTTCTTATTTCTAGACAAGCTCATTAGAGAAGAACTGAATTCTGCAGGAGCTGCCTTCATTCACAGGCCTCTGATGAGCAATCAGTGCAGTGCACCGAAGCGTGAACCTTATACGTGTATAGAAATTCACAGTTCAACAAATTCCACCGGTCAGCCTGGAGATGGAATAACAACAGAAGTAGATGTGTTATTACAGATAGTGACCCAACACCTTCCTTCTCAGTCTTTTAATTTACCTGTCCCTTTGCCTGCCTCTGAAGTGACAAGCCGAGTCCATCCCCACTCCGCCACTTATGAGATGTATGATAACATTTCAGCTGGACAGAACTACTGCCATGTTTTTAATTTTGATACTGTTTTTCTTGCTTTGCCACGTATACATGGAGAAGATTAACAAATATCACAGTGCACAGTCTTCAAATTAAAATGATGTTTTCACCTCCTTCTTTAGGACCTAGAGAGATCCTGCATTTCCTCCACTGTGGAATCACTGGGATCACCCAAGACCTGCAGCCAGCACAGAAGGCAGCACATCGGCCTGCTGGTGGCAGCAGGCAGCAGGGATGGACAGAGGTTGCCACTAACCTATGTGGATTTCTTAGGTCACAGAACCACAGAATTGTA